>RJJA01000548.1:0-24311 GCA_003724045.1 Lepidurus arcticus | reverse complement strand
TTAAATTAAAACTGTGTACACCTTCTTCCCAAGCCTGTTTCCCTCCCCTTTTGTGAAATCCGTTAGCGTTAATCAAAAGGTACGCTACAATAGTGTTCCCAATCTAATGATTTACATTGACCAAATGTCGAAAATAGCCTTCAAAAGTATTTGACTTTGTTTGCAATACAATTCCAAGGTCATTAAAACTATAAATTTTCCTACCCATAAAAGAAACAGTGTGGAATGCAAGTTACCCTAGCGAAGATTCAAAAAACCGCGCCAAGTTTTCCACAAAAATGGCGGCTGAGTTTGAGTTATGTCGACAACAGCCGTCCACACCGGCATGCCCTATGTGTATATGATCTAAGTTCTAAGGGTCCTTACTTTCTATATTAGCTGTTGAGCGTCCTTGGCGCTGTTGGTGATTTGTTTATGCTGAGCTACATTGTTGTAGTTATTAAATTCTGCGTTGATTAAGTTAAGAATGGCGAAAAATAACGACTTTTACATCCGTTACTACGTTGGCCATAAAGGAAAATTTGGCCACGAGTTCTTGGAATTTGAATTCAGGCCTGATGGTATGTTTTACACTTTAAACTTTCACTTGTGAAACATATGGGGGCTTCATGATTCTTTCAACTTCCTTTTCAGTTTATGACAAACCTTTCTTTCAAACCTAAATACTGCGAAGCAGATTTATGAAGTTTTCTTTAATTAACAAGTTGCGTTGTCGTTGTCTAGTAATTAATTGTTCTTTATTCTTGTCTAGGTAAGCTGCGTTATGCCAACAACTCCAACTACAAGAACGACACGATGATCCGCAAAGAAGCCTATGTGAACAAGAGCGTCATGGATGAGCTTCGTCGTATTGTGGAAGATTCTGAAATCATGCAAGAAGATGACTCCGTTTGGCCTGTTCCTGACCGCGTGGGCAGACAAGAGTTGGAAATCGTCATTGGAGACGAGCACATTTCGTTTACGACATCCAAAATTGGTTCTTTGGTTGACGTAAACGCGTCAAAGTAAACTGTCCCAAAATTCCTTATTAAAATCGCTTCTAAACCCTATTTTGTCTTCTTATTTAGGGACCCTGACGGCTTGAGATGCTTCTATTACTTGGTCCAAGACTTGAAATGCGTCGTATTTTCTCTGATTGGCCTTCACTTCAAGATCAAACCCATCTAAGCAACTCTGTTCATAATCTAGGAAAACGAGCCCCAATACAAGTGGGCGATGGGCGTATTTGCGTATTGGAACTCAAAAGAAACAATTCTTTGGTCCTAAATAAACATCATCTCTTTCCGAAACCTTAGTTTTTATTAATACCCCTTTTTAATGCAATTTCCAGCGTCTTACCTTTTTTAAATAATCCTAGCGAGTTTCCCAAACAATCGAATTAGTAATATTTTCAAACTTGGCGCTATCACCACGCCTTACGTATTGCGCTTTATGGACCTTGAAATCCTAGTTGGTAGCCCTACAAATTGCCTAAAATCCGGTCCTTTCAGCGGGTCCTAACTGAACTGTGAACATGTCGTATTCTGGTGAAAATCGGTGAGATTAATTTCCTACCCTAAATCTGCATTTTAAACCATGACTGTGATCTGAAAAAGTTATGTTGTTGGTGTTATACCTTCTGTGCAATTTAAAGAAACTCCCAAGCGCTTTTTTATGTGCTAAATCAAAATTAGGAAAAGACCGAACCACTTGAACCTTACAATCCTTGATTCATAGGCGTCATGGCCGTCATTTCACCCTTTCATTTAACTACCAGAATTCTCAGTGCCCTTATCTGTTGTGTATTTCATCTGTTACGAACATTAGTGTTCTCAAAAGTGCTTGGGAGGAATTTTGGACGATTTTTCATTGAATGCCTGCCATCTCTTCCTTTGTCTTTTCTTTTCTGTGGTTATCTTACTGTTGGCTAATTTTCTGTGGTTACCTTAAAAAGGACGATGATATTCTATATGAAACCATCCTTAATTTATTCATTTTCTAGAGAGAGAGAGGATAGTTGGGGTGGACGTGGGTCCAAGAACGGGGATGATCGCGATGGAAGCAAGAATGAAACCCGTGCTTCTGATGGACCTTCAGGAATGGATCCTGAAGGCATCATTGAATCCAACTGGGACAAGGTATGAATCACCAAATATAACTTCCGAAAGGCTTGCATAATCTAGTGAATTGTGTTTACCAATTTCTTTAGGTTGTTGACAACTTTGATGACATGGGTTTGAAAGAAAAGTTGTTGAGGGGTATCTACGCTTATGGTTTTGAACGTCCCTCTGCTATTCAGCAAAGAGCTATTCTTCCTTGTGTAATGGGTCATGACGTCATTGCCCAAGCCCAGTCAGGTAAACTCATCAAAAATACGCAAAAGAGGGAGAGATAAGGACGTCAAACTCATCTCGGAGTTAGAAGGGCAGTATTAACAACTTTTCTTGATTTCTAGGTACGGGTAAGACTGCTACCTTTGCGATTTCCGTCCTCCAAAAGATTGACACGGACGTCAACGAGTGTCAAGCATTGGTTTTGGCTCCAACTCGTGAGTTGGCCCAGCAGATCCAGAAAGTCGTCCTAGCTTTGGGTGACTACATGGAAGCGCAATGCCACGCCTGTATTGGTGGAACCAACGTGCGAGAAGACTTACGAAAACTCTCGACTGGAGTCAACGTAGTCGTGGGTACTCCTGGTCGTGTCTTTGACATGATTAACAGGCGAGCTCTGAGTAAGTTGAATTGACGCTGGATTACTTTCGATCAAGACAAGGTTAATTGGTGTTTTTGTATCCTTGTTTCTGTGTAGAAACCAACAACATCAAGATCTTCGTGCTCGACGAGGCTGATGAAATGTTGTCCAGAGGCTTTAAAGACCAGATTTACGATGTTTTCAAGAATTTGAGTCCCGAAGTCCAAGTCATTCTCTTGTCGGCCACCATGCCCGCAGAGGTTATGGATGTGACCAAGCATTTCATGCGCAATCCCATCCGGATTCTTGTCAAGAAGGAAGAACTCACTTTGGAAGGTATCAAGCAGTTTTACGTTCTGGTGGAGCGCGAAGATTGGAAACTGGACACGCTTTGTGATCTGTACGACACTCTGTCCATCACCCAAGCCGTCATTTTCTGCAACACACGTAGGAAGGTCGACTGGCTGACAGAGAAAATGCACGAACGCGATTTCACTGTTTCTGCTATGGTATTATACACTTACGACTAATTCTCTATTATTGTTTTTTAATTTAGTTGGATTTCCGCCTGTTTTTAACCTTCATATTAACCATTCGATTTATTCTCTTAACTGGACGAATGAATATATAGTAATGTATTCGTTTATTTACTATAGCATGGTGAAATGGAACAAAAGGAGCGTGACGTGATTATGCGTGAATTCCGATCTGGTTCTTCCCGTGTTTTGATTACCACCGATTTATTGGCCCGTGGTATTGATGTGCAGCAAGTTTCCTTGGTTATCAACTATGATATCCCCAACCACAGAGAAAACTACATTCACAGGTAAACTTTCCTTTACAAACCACAAAGAAACAAAAAAGTGATTAGGTTTTAGTGGTAAACCATAATAATTTACTGATATTACTTCATTTCAAGTTATTGCTTTCTATTATTTCACTAGTTTACTTCGTTAGTTTTCACTTGACTTGGCAAGATTTTTGCTAAATTTCACTGTATTTTATAATTCGATCGCTAGTTGGATAGTATGTCTAATCCAATTTTACCTGATTTAAAAGTAAATTGAAAAGTTTCTATATAAATGTATCAATTTAGTTTACTTCGCTTCTGATGATTCCGTTCGTAATAGTTAGATATGATTATTTGAAAAACTTAAGTCAAGTTTTTTTTTAAAATTAAATTTTAGTTGATTGACTTTTTTAGTTAAAGACAGAATTTAACTCGTTTGTAATAAGGGGTATGCCGATGAGGTTCGTATTTCCGCGCCACCAGCGGAACTTTCTAATAGCGTTTTCCATTGGGAACCCTGATGCAGCACTTTGCACTGACTGCCACAAAATTGTGTGTTGCAACAGTGAATTTGTGGCACTCAGTGCCAAAAAATGTTGCACCAGGTTCCCAGTGGAATTCGTTATTATGGCGTTTTCCATTGAGAACCCTGGTGCAGCACTTTTTGCCCTGAATGCCACAGTATTCAGGGCAAAAAGTGATGCACCGTGGTTTCCAATGGAAAACGCCATTAGAAAGATCCGCTGGTGTCGCTTTAAGCGTCGAAAATATAAACCTTAATTTGGCATACACACACGTTTTTAATTAATTTATAATAAGCCTTCTTAAATTACTTAGATGAGAGTTAAATTGCGTATAATGTTACTTATTTTTATTATGTTTAAACCAGCGTGAGCATCTGCTCTTTGCTAGTCTATTTTCTATGTAATACCATTTTTGGACAAACTTTCAGTTATAATTAAGGACTTTTAACTTTGGGTTACTTATTTGAATTGAATTGTTTGTTAGATTATTGTCTTATCAGATTCCCAATTTAATACTAAATGTTTAATTTTGTGGCATTTAATTCATTTGTAATAGTATATGGTTAAGGCAATTTCAAGACATTTCGGTTTATTAATTTATTTAACACTTTAGGTGCCTTTTTTAATATTATATTAATAAGTTATGGGTAGACGAGCTGAGCGTTAATTGTTTTATTCTGATTGTAGAATTGGTCGCGGTGGTCGTTTTGGCCGTAAAGGTGTGGCGATTAACTTTGTGACGGAAGACGATGGTCGTACCCTCAAGGACATTGAGCAGCATTATAATACTAGCATTGAGGCCATGCCTATGAATGTGGCGGACCTCATCTAAGGATCAGGCCCGCGAAACCTCGATTGCCCCGCCCCCAGCAGTTGTTCTTTGCGAGCGAAAAAAATTCCCCGTCTGTCCCTCGGCGCATTCAATCGTGAGTATATTGCAATTGCGGCGATCCGACAACCTCGTTGTTCAAAGTGTGCGAAAAGAAGCGAGTTTTCAATCGAAAGACAATTTACTGTGCTTAAGACGAAGAAAGAAAGAAAAAGTGTCAGAACTTTCTTGAATGCAAAGTTGGACCAGGAAACGAAGAAAGTTTAGGGCTCAAAGCCCTTGGCTTTTTTTCACTTCCGGCTAATTTTTCTGTATTTTATTTTTTCTGTGTAACCGTAAGTCGAAGCGTGTGAGGGGTTTCGGGGGGCTATTTTGGCGTGGTGGGTGGAGCTTAGACTTTTTTTTTATTATTATTGAAAGTAGGATTTTTTCAAAGACAATTTTTTCAAGTGGTTTATTGCATATTATTGATATTTTTTTGGATCCAGTTCACAATTCTTTGTTTCTGGGCGTGTTTTTCCAAAGTATTCAATGCCCGTATTCCGCTAATTAAAAAACACTTTTCAGCCGGATTTTCAAGAGTTTATTCGTGTGGATTTTCAAGAGTTTGTCTCTGGAAGAGGAAATCCTGCGAATTTTCAGTGGACACTGAACGTATTTTTTTTTTTTTAACTGGAAGTATTTACATAAGAGTAGAAAGAAAATTTGTTGTGTGTAGAAATCCGGATAATTTTTTGGTGTGGCATTCACTTTCATTTCTTATTCATTTTTTGTTGCATGTTACAAATCGTCCTGTTTTTTTTGTCATGAAGCTGATTAGAGACGTTGCGTTTCCGTTTCGCGAGAACCCGATGCAGTTAACCTTAATTCCTCAATTAGTTTGGACTTACTGCGGACCCTGGCTTATATCGATGGGTCGTGGGTTTTGCATTCGCAAACGACGGAGGCGAAAACACAATTTCCACTAATTTTAGACAAATGGGGCTTTACCAGGGATTTTTTTCTCTTTTTTTTTTCTTTGTCGAATCATCGTAAAAAAAAGTTCTTTGATTGTGAATAAAACTTGATAATGATGTTTGTGATTTTTTTATTCAAGTGTTGGAATTGGTTTATTAATTGATTTTTTCTTTTTCTCGTATGGTCGTGTGTTGCAGGGCCATACGTTGGGACAGATCCGCAGGGGTTTTTCGTTTTCGGTTTGATTTCCCGCCTTCGTGAATTCCAATAAATAACCTGGACTGGGGTTTAATCGAAAGGCCCTTCCAATTTTTCCATATTTTATATTTTATTTTTTTACTTTCGATCTTGATCGTCAAGAAATCATTGGAAGATTTCATGGCGTATTTTTATTTTAATTAGGAAAAAGTTTCGGTTTATTGCCCTCATTTATATACAAAACCACACAAAGCGAAAAGTTTTGGTCTCGAAACCGGGATGAATCAATATTTTAATGGCAAATCGGGGGGGAGGGGGGTAAACAGTGAAGGGAATGATAGAGTATTTTAAAAAAAATCTCTTGTATTAAAAATGTCCAGAGAGGAGGGGCGTGGTTTCTAGAGCTTGAGGTTGGGATGAGTGGCAGCTACGTATTTGAGGAGCTCCTCATTGTCTTCGCATATGACCGGTTTGGTATGGTAGCAGGCAATGTCGTGCCAGTGGATACCGTCCTTGTAAACATTGTTCAGGATCGCGAGGCAAGCTTCGGTCGTTTCGTTGATTCCGAACTCGGCGTTGTCGGGCTGCGGGCGCTTGAAGTGACCGCTGCTGCTCCAGGGCTGAGCGGTCCAACTGGGCGGGGCTACGTTGGTAGGAGCAATTTTGACTCCCGAGGCGGGCCAGAACCACCCGTTGATCAATAAAGGTAGTAAATCGGGGCGGTCGCACCCTTTAAAGTTGCATAAACGTCCGCTAGTCCAGATATAAGGCAAGTTTTCTGCGGTAAAAGGAATGTGCGAATTAGAGGCGAGTATGGTTGACATTTGAAAAGGTGGGTTTGTAGCGTTTCTCTGGCCTAGGTGTTTAAAAGTTCCCTTCCTATGCAATAGCAGAGACGGGGGATTTTTTTTGCCCCCGATACTTGAACCGTCACGCCGGCTTGACTTGGCAGTCGCCCGACGGTCAATTACCGAGCGAAAGCTTATGCAACTGGCCGGGTGGTGTAAGGTTACTCCGGCTTGGCTTCGGGAAATGGCTCGGTTGGGGGAAAACGGACTGAAGGAAAGGAGTACGGCTAGACCGGAGTTGCAGCGTTAGTCCGGGGTAATGCTGATCATTTGTGATCTGCGATTATACATGAGGTTTCTTTTTTTCAGCCTGTTGCAAGGAGGAATGAAACGGGAAATCGAATGTAGGAAAGAAAGTGAAAAGAGCGTGGCTATTCAAAGGGGAAAGTGAATTGCGTTGGCTAGACAGCGAAAGTTGTCGAACTCCCAAGAAGAGGAGAGTGAAAGCTTGTGAATGTTCCTGTCATGGAACGTTGGACGTGAGCCCATGGTAATCATCTTTCATGTATTAATGTAACCTTTAACGAGCTCCTTTTTGTCAAGAAGTGGTTTATGTAAGGGTTCTTGGGTACGTGCAGTACTAGTTTCTGGTTCTCTGCATTTAATTTTCTAAATTACCTTTGTCGATGACGTCAACGATCATGTTGTGCTCAGCTTCGGTTTCGAGGCTCACCAAATCCATGCAATGCTTACGGCACAGGTTACGGCCGTCCAGCCAATCAGTTTTGTTGTCTTTGTACTCGGTAGTGTTGGTGGTCAAAAAGTACCATTTCCCGTTCAACTGCCAATGTTTGGGTCCTAAGGTCAACCAACAAAAGTTTTAATCACTTCCAATTCGAGAAGGTTCTAGGGAGCTTAATTATTTAAATAAATATAAGAAACTAAAACTTCTTTCGCGTATTTGAGTTTAATTATTGGAATTTTTGTTGACAATTTAAACAAAACTTACGGCTGGCACAAGCGTGGGCGTCAGGGAGCACTAAGAGCCGTCCCCCGTCGTTGACTTCACTCGCTCTAGCTTTAGCACTTTCGTCGGGTTGAGGTTGAGCTTGCTGATTTGCCTTCGAATCCGCAGGCTCATGGTGGTCGTGGTGATGATCGTCATGGGCGTGGTTGTCGTGGGCGTGGTCGCCGTCCAATAGGCTGGGCAAGGCTTGCACCAGACACACGCTTAATGCACAACAGAAAATAATGCGTAACATTTTGAAGGGGGCAAACTTTAATTGAGCTTGTGCAACTATTAATAATTTAGAATTATTGTGAATTTTTTGTTGTTTTGCTATTTCCACTCTCACTTTCGCGTAAGTGAAAAGAAACTGGGAAGGGGTCTGTAACCCAACTGATGCTGGGCTGCTGCAAGTTTCTCCTCTTTATAGTTGTGGAGCCGTGGGTAAACGAGGCTTGAAGCAGAAGCCCACCTTTTTCCTGGGGACAATATAGACTTTCGCGGCCTTCCTGTGCTCAAAGTCATTCCATCAGATCTCGCATTTGGGAAAAGACCGTGCAACAACCAACCACCAAGATCGTTGAGGGGGGAAAGAGTCGAAGGTCAGCAGGCTCGACAAGGTATCTTCCAGGCGAAGTTAGAAGATGAAGAACGAGAGACCTGTTGCTCCGTCCCGGATCTTCCTTTATCTCTGATTTCACGAAATCCACCAAACAGCATCCACAAAAAGCCCATACGGATGCTCTTATGGACGACCTTGCGGTGGTGAGGAGGCAGATGACGTATAGTAGTATTAACAGGATTGAGGATGGCACTCCAAATCACCGCTATCAAACAACTTGACAGCACTTTCACTTTCCGAGGGATCAGATGGGGTTTTATATTTCTATACTACAACATAGTTTTAAGAGATAAGCCATCTAGTCATCCTCCCAAAAGCGTGTATGGTATCCCGTCTTTGCTTCGGCTAGAAATTGCCAGTAATTCCCTTGCATTTAACGGTTTTTGCTTTACCAACGGCCGCAACTTTTAGCAAGTTTTTGGTGGGGAGCTTGCGAGCTTAAACCTCAAACTTTCCATTCCGTTCTGGTGAGGAAGTGCCTGTTTGTTTTTGTTTCAAGAGTCGGTCAAAAGAGTGCTACATTTCGTAATCAAGAACAGGTTAGTCACTGGAAGCAGTTCAACTTTTTGAAGGATGAGAAAGTAAGACGATCAAACTTGTAATATTTGGACTTCATTGTTGGAATGGTTGTCAAGAGAGTGATAAGTTTCTAGGGTGATAATTTTGGAAGGGAAAATTATTGGTTTTTCTACTTCGTTTTGCTTTTAAGAACAACAAAAGAATTTGTGGAATTTCGGGTGAATTTTTGGGAGGACGACATCCGTAAAGTGAAATGAGTGAGTTATTGGCAGTCGTAAAGAAGATGGGTTGGCGCCAAACTGGACGGCCCGGTTTGGAATCGATGCCAAGATGGCGGCTTTGGCGTGGTTAATTGGGTTTTCCTCCGCTTTTCTTAACATTTTTTTTCTTGTTTAATCCAGCAAGTGTATTGATGATGGCATCAGTGATTGTTAGAGCATTTGTTATTGAGTTGCATGAAGCGATGGAAGGTTTTCACGGTACGGTAGTGAGAAAACATTCCAACTTTCTACTCTTTATCGTAACTCACTTGCAGGTGTTTTGGTATCCGTGTGCATAAAACACATCTACATGTTAAAAACTGCTGGGATTGTGTAAACGTGGATGACACATTCTGCTTATCCCAAGAATGTTCAAGTCTTTTTTTTAATTATTACTTATTTAAATTGCTTTTTGCCGCTCTTTTTCGAAGAGGATCGTGATGGAGCTTGAAGTAGATGCTAGAGAAGGGAATGGAAGGGGAAGAGACCGGAACTAGCTGTAAAAGAAAAATAATGCGTTTTTTCGTAGCTACTTGGCTTTGTGGTTTAAGAAGCTGAAAAGACTATGGGCAAGGTTAGAGTTAGATAGACGATTTCAAAGAAGATGAGCAGATTGTAACATCTTCGTGGCCTTCACCTCCTTCGCTTGCGCAAGACTCAACCAGTTTTAGCAAGCTATAAATGATTTCTGGTTTTTCCTTGGGAACAAAGCACCTTGGACCAGTGAAAACAATCTTGAACCTTTTTTCTGAGTTAATGAGCTGGTATGCTTCTGCTGAAGGTAAACGTTTTTTTTTGCAGTAACCTCCCTTAATTCTCTTGGGAGCGATTTCTAGCTTGGAACACCGAGTCCTCCTTGCGTTAATTCCATGTTGAAATATTGTAGTTATTTTCTAATTAACGTTGAAACCTATTCCGGGAGAATTAACCTTACTTTCAGACCTTCTTGGGTGATCTAATGCTAGTTTTTGCACTTTTTGAGGTTTCTAGCAGAATGAAAGGATTATTACTTCATACCCCGTGTCGTGACACCTGTAGAGTTCCCAAGGTCGAACCCGATACCATGTTTCCGCAATTCACCTATTTGCGGCGATAGTTTTAAGGTTTTATAATGTTGGGAAACGGATGAGCAATCGAATCCATGCTTGGATGAGCCAATTACCAAGGCGAAAAAGTACTTTGCATTGTTAAGTAAGAACCATCTAAGACAGTCTGAAGGAGTTTCTTCACTGTAAACTGTGTCGGAAGACGAGGTGATGTAAGAGAAGCACGTTGGGTTCCTTTTATCGGAGAAATCTTGGGCAATAGCAAAGAATTTCGTGGGGATCTGACCCCGTTGCCTAAATTCCGAAGAAGAAAAATGTCGGCACGGTATAGCGTGGCGTCGTTGGCGCCTGACTGTCCCAAGATGGCGGATGGAGGGGGAAATCTTCTTTCCTTAGTGATTGCCTGTCATCATGTAATAAAATCTGCAAGCAAACTTTCACTTATAGCTATAAGAACGAAAGAACTAAGAAACTCTCGGCTACAGGTGATGGATGGATGATTAACGCATGTATTTAAGAAAACAAAACAAATGCTTTTACAAACTGAGCACTTGTTTCCTTTTGCCAAACATTTTCTCTCTGATTTCTTTCTGGCACTGCCAGAGAAGCCTTACGGATAAAAAGAGGGAACGTAAACGAGTTGTATTTACAAACAGGAGAATTTTAAAGTGCTGATTACTGGGTTTAGGTGCTCACTCCTCTTTTTCTGTTTCTTTTTTACTGGGACTAACGTTCGCCTCTTTACAGAGACACTGTGGGGTTTTGCCTGCGGACATGGTCCAATAATTCATCGCTGTCTTCGCAAATGAAGGGCTTCTCATGGTCACAGTTGACATCGTGCCATACTACACCGTCGTTGTAAAAGTTGTTGAGGATAGCCAGGCAAGATTCACCCTGTAAAAAAAAAAAAATCGTCAGATTATACGTTTAAAAAAAAGAATAATAAAAAAGATGCAGGAATGTTTTAAAGCAGTAGAATAGAAAAGTCGTACATCTTCTTCGCGGTTGTCGGGTTGAGGCTTGCCGTCTAAACCGGTTTCAGACCAGCCGCCCAAGTGGCGTTGGTTGGTAGGGGGAATTTTGGCGCTGGAACCGGACCAGAACCAACCGTTGACGATGATCGGTCTCAAATCCTGACGGGAGCAACCGTCGAAGTCGCACTTGCGGCCACTGGTCCAGATGTATTTAACTTGATCTAGGGAAACACAAAAGCTCAGTCAACCATGGATGTCAAAAATGAATTTGTGTTCAGGGGAACGACGCAACAATGAATTTGCGTTGAGGAGAATGACGCAACAATGAATTTGCCTTTAGAGGAGTGGCGCAACAATGAATTGAGTCTCAAGGAGGAAGGATTTTACAAGTGCAATTATGAACAACAATGAATTAGGAGGATGTGTACAGTACGCTTACCTTGGGTCATACGAGCTTTAACGAACTCGTTTTCTTGCAAGGTTTCGAGGCTTACGAGATCCATACAATGGCGGCGACAGACATTACGAGCGTCTAACCAATCGATTTCCAATTGAGCAGTGGGTCTGTGACGCCAGCTGAAGAAGTAGTTATGCGAAACGCCTTGTGGATCCGTCCATGTGGTGTGCTTTACACCTGTTAGAAGAGTACGGGAAAAGAACAAAGAGAAACGTAATTGAGAACAAAACCATAATATTTCCTTAATTTTTTTTTCTTTCTCGGGGCATTTGTAAGCACGGTACCGTTAGGTTTTCACCCGTACTGCCTACAAGTTTGCCTACGATGTTTTTACAGGCGCAATGCCTTGAGGCTAGGAATGGCTAGAGGTTCGGTTTTTGGGGTAGTCGGATGGGTTATTGGGTCAGATGGGTACATTGTGCCGTAAACCGTAACGGCAGGTGCCACTAAGAAGTCTTGAGGAGGCCCTTTGGCATTGTTAGGAATTGTGCAATAAGGAAGCTTAGGAAAACATTAATCAATGAGTCTTACGATTAACGCAGTTCCGAACGTCGGGCAAGGCCAGTACTCGTTGGGCAGATGCCATTCCTGCCCCACAGGCCATCAGTAGCACCAATGACAAGAGCATTTTCACCTAAACCAAGGAAAAGCAGGAAGAAAAGACATTAATCAAAATAGAAATCTAGCTTGTATAAAATAGACACACAATTAAAGGGTTTTGTTCTCAAATTGTCGAGTATTGTTCCGGATATATGCAAGATGGAAAAAACCTAAACCACAATAAGTAAGCCTTCAATAGTCAGTTGGGAGTGCGATGAACTTGGAAAAACGAAGTTAAAACAGTTGCGTGCTACTTGAAGACAATAGGCTGAACCGGTTTAGGATGATAAGTAATGCTAAATGTATGGCTTTTTGTTGCTGGATCACAAGTTTGCATGTTTGTGCAAATAGATGTTAGAACTCGGTTTTCTTTTCGATTTTAAATGAGCGGATACAACGTTTAGTTTCAGGCCAATTTTGGAAAGATTGTTAAAGCTAGGAACTGTTGTAAAGGAGGTAGTTTGAAACGGATGGTTTTAAGACTTACTGGTATCTCAATTCGGTAAAGTAGAATCCTTGAACTTGTTACTGTAACACGACGGAGAAGTGTTGCGGAACTACTGGAGGGTTGGCACATCCTTGACCATGTTTTATATTCGGAGAAAGAAGGAAGGTGTCCTGCCACTTGCCAGATCCATCCTCCAATCCATATCCCTGGTCCACGACCTACATTTTTACCTGGCCCACATCCCACACTGCTACGGGAGCTTAAAGGTAAAAAAAATATCACTTCCTTGTGTATAAACTCTATTGCCGCAACGAGCCTGGTTTTTTGCTTTCTTCACTTAAAAGCTAAAAAGGAAAACATCCTCTTCGAAGAATTAAGGAACCCTCCTCCTACAAATATATTTAGAACGTCTAAAATGAAAAAGGCTTGAGCAGCCATGCAAATCAATGCAGCGTGTGTAACAAAGCTTTTGCGCTCGGAAATGATTCGTTAAACGTGTATAAAAACCGTATCAGATGGCTTTGTATAGGAAATTAAAGAGGAACTAATGTTGTTTATTAAAGGGAAAGTTGGTAAGTTCAGATAGCAAGCCAATAAAACGCGCAATTAAAAGCCTGAAAAAAATTGGTTTCACACGTTCCATCACCATAATCATTACAAGGAATCCTACTTCTATGGTCGCTTTCTCTTGGGTTCCGTAAACAATGAAAGCTTTACTGCCCCATTCCCTAATTGTCTTAACGGACTACAAAAGAGGCTAACAAATTTGTATTTGAGAACGAACATTGCTCCATTTTAGAACGCCGCATATCTTACGCTTTTAATGAAATTGGCATGCCTTTATAATACACCACCTTGATATGAAAGAACAAGGACAGCAAGGTGAGGTCTTTCAGCTATTTTACTTGTATTCTAGTCCGCAAAGTTACAATTATAGGCCAACTAATGCAGTTCATTGAGGGTTTTGGTTTTCGCGAGTTGCATGACCCAGAGGAACGTAAAAGGATGCCACGAGGTCTCTTTTTGTGAGAGTTATTTATTGTGGAATGTGCTGGTTTTGGCGGGATAATAAGGCAATCTTGCTTTCTTGGATTGGCAGGAATGATTGAGGATGTGGAGTGAAATGTGGTTGAGTGACTAATTAAATTGGTTTTCCAGAAGTAGTTTCCATTTTTGTTTTGCCGGTTCTTGTTGTATAGGTAATAAGGTCGTGGGAACTTTCACTGAGACCTAGTTCAGGACAAGTCGTTCGTAAGTTTCACCACCAGACTGGAGAGAGCGAATTTTCTGGCTTTTCTTGTGATAGGAGAAAGTTTGGATGTCCATGAAGTCCCTGCAGGGAAGAGTTTTTGGCTTGCGGCTTTTTGGTTTCTCCCTCCAAATTAGCTTTTTGGCGTGTGCGGGACGTGATCTTCCAATTTGCACCCAGACAAGCATATAAAAGTTGAGGCTGTTTAAGCGTAGACGTTGAGAGCAAAAAAAAGAAACCACAGAAAAGGAAACTTAGAAGTCGCCGAGTATAGACTACAGAGAATAATATGTAGGTTTTTGTTTAGTTTCACAATTTTCTAAAGAGGAGGAGCTGTATAGCCTACACTTCCTTGGGCTGCTAAATGGAATGCATTTAGTATTTGCACAGTGCAAATACCTTTGGAGGTTTTTCTTTTGTTCAGTTTGTAAACCGAGACAGTTTAAACTTGGTGAAATCATGGTTGGCAGGTTGGTTTAGAGCTAAACTTGCCAGGTATTCACCAAAAACTGGCCCAATTTTGAATCCCGAACCTTGATGATGTAGAAAAGTGCGTTTAAGACATTACGTTTAATGAATTAAGCCACCTACCGGACAGTCCGCAGCCGAAGGCTATATTGGAGTAAGTAGGATGCGTATCTAGGATTGCAACGGCATCTGGAGTCATCTAAGGTGCGGAAAACCTGTTCTTAGGATGTCAAATTGAACCTCCAAATGAGTATTTACTGTGTACATGCAGGTTTCGTTGATGGATGGATTAGGATCCAGGTCTTTCAGGTACTTTGCTACGTATTGCGTGGTGTCTCTTATGTATTGACTGTTATCCCCAGCATCTCGGTGATTAGGATCACAAGGAAGACCGTCATCCAAGCAGACCTTAATAAAACGGCAAAGTTTATCCTACTTCGACTATTTGTAAATTCATTTCGGGGTATCGTAGGCTTATCGTATACCTTCATACAGCTCGGGTATTCCAAGTTAGGCAACCCATAAACTTTAGAATTGAGGTCGTAGAAGATGTAATCCGTGAAACGTAGCTTGGGTACATCTTTGGGCACTGGTTTCTTTGAGAAGTAAAGTACTGCCATCTTCAATGGCTTTGAATACGACATGTTAAAATAATATAGCGTTCAATGCGTTGACTTTTTATTGTTTACTTGCAGTGGCGGGTTCAAATTCAGCAAAGCTAGCAATCCCGAAGCCCAAGCGCCTGCGCAGACAACCACCTTACGACCCTGGTACGCAAACCCGTTACCACTGACTGTTACTGTACCATCTAGATTGACCCTGATGTTTGTAACTTGGTGCGAATCCTTGACAGTCCCTCCAGACTTCCTGAAAGTGTTCTATTGGGACATATTCTTTATTTTAGGTAGTTCATAAATGCGTTTCTTATCTGTCAATACTTGAACTGCGATTAAACAACGGTCTGCCCTTAGGATGGCGGCATCCAAGTCAATTAATCCTTGGACAGCCTCATTTGTGTCCAAATGAAAGCCCGGGAATTTTTCGCAAAATTCACCGGTATTGACTTTGACGTATTGTGCCTGGACTAGCTTCAGAGTTTCCTCCATTTTCTCCAATTGGCCAAAGTAAGCTTCCCCGGCAAAGAATACGGCTCCTGGCGTCTTCCTATAAATATTAATAAAGTGCTATTTTTAGGCCAAATGAACATCCATTGAGATGCAAAGAGATTTGGATTGACTTCAAGAGAGATGTTCCGGATTCGTTTTCGAGCCACTGCCATTGTTGGTACGCATCGTTCATCAAAAGCGCTTGGAAACGCTCTTTGTAGATACGTCTTATGATCCGACTTTGACCATGAGAACTCCCTCGAGTATGCGGCAGTGGAAACTGACAGAAAGCTGATCAAAACCATTGTAAAATTGCATAGTTGTGTACTTGCTCGACTAGTAATGTTCTCTGTCCTTTTAGCGCCAAATGTAACGCTGTCCAGGAGCCTTCGATTCCTCCACCAATAACAATGCTGTCAAACAACTCTTCCATGGCCACAGGATTCAAACTTAATAAGAGGCCAGCAGAGCTCTTAAAAACTACAGGCCACTTCCAATTACGCAAGGTACTCTAGCCTTGCCAACTTTCATCTACGTTTGCTGGAAGCGTTCAACAAATGCGGTTCCACGTTCCCCGTTCCCTTAAGCATCGTCTTTCTTATCTCGGGTTGCCAACCGTAGAGTAAGCGCCATTGGCTGCGAACCTATTCTAGCATAACCCATCTAAATGAACACCTTTATCTGTTCTTATAACTTTATTTGTTAGTAGTTCGTACAATAAACAGTTAGAAATATAACGAGTAAGGTTCTGTTAGGTGCATATATATATTTATAGGGGAAACGACATTTATTTTTAAAAAAACGGTTACAAGAAAGGCGGGAAATAATTTGAACGCGCGCCGTATTTGACGTCAGTTTCCATCGAACCACAGTACCAGCGTTTCAAAAGAAGCCTTCTTTTGTGTTTCCTGAATGAGTGAGTAATAGGATGATTTTGGTTGCAGTGTCTGTTTTTAGCTGTGAGCGAAGGGATATGATTTCACATGCAAAAAAAATAAAAAAGGGTTTCAAATCGCGCGGGACAGTTATTTGAATGGTGTTGGAACGTTCATTGGTTGTCCCGTGCAGGGGAAGTACCCTGTGGTGTAGACCTGACGTCATAGCAAAGGATGTGGGTTTTCCCCGTCAAGGGGAACGGGAAGTCAGCCATTGTGGTGGGGAAAACCCGTGTTATGGTTGTGGAGCCCTGACAGCCCTTTTCTGCTTGAAATTTCCCATTTTCTTGTGCTAGCAAGGCGTAATTTTAAACCTGCTTGAACGAAGGATAGATGTAAGTGAAACGCGCGCGTACAGTTAATCGGGATTACCATTGGAACTTAAAATCAGGTAAAATGTTTAAAAATTCAGCGTGTCGAAGATAAAACACTTGTTGATCGTCATCTTCTTGGGCGGGGCGCCCAAATTTGTCTGCTTATTGGGGCAAGTAATTCCCCGAGTTAGTACTTACAAAAGGCTGAACGCTTCATTCTGGAATTTCCCAGTCGAAATATTCTCCAATAAGCCATGTTCCTTCACACTCGCAATCTTATTAACTCAATTAATTCTTGTGCAATTCAGAGAGTATGGCTAATCTGTATGTTATCGCTAGATCATCGCAACTTCTGCACATTTAGGCCATGAGTACTGGAAACTCACCCTACTCGCCAGACCCCAATTCAAACCACATTTACGCTCAGTATGTGGTTCTGCCTAGTGTCAGATACGGTAATTAAACATAATTTATTTATTTGAAAAAAATCATTAATTCGTTCATGTTTCATTCTAATTGTTAAAGGATACCCCATGCCTGCTGAACAATGCCCAAACTTGGCCATTCTGGAACAGCCTCAATCTAAATTTCGCTTTCGTTACAAATCCGAAATGACAGGCACACACGGAAGCATAATGGCGGAGTCTAATGACCGGAATCGGAAATCCCCAGTTAAAGTGCAGGTAACGTGTTCTCCGTTCGATTTCTCTTAGCGTGAACGTAGCATAAATCAGGTTTTTGTCTCATTGCTTGCAACAGGTGCAAAATTATGCAGGCGGGAGACCAGTGACTGTACGTTGCAGTCTGGTTACGAATCCAACTGACAGCTCTGAACCTATTCCACACGTTCATAAGCTGGTTGGGGACGGAAAGGACGAAGATGACTGTTACCAAGACGTTTCAGAAGGTGTCAATTGGACTGCCACGTAAGGATCTGCCTTTTTTGCCTTACAAAAGCTAAAATCTCCGTTTTTTATAGGTTCCAAGGGATTACCATCATTCACACGGCGAAAAAACAAGTTAAAGACGTCTTGGCTGAACGCCTGTCGAAGGAAAAGCTGCACGAGTTGCAGAGCCAGGACAATTCAATCATGCAACTGACCAAAACGCAGCAAGTGCAAGTAATATTTGATTAAAATCTAGTTTGGGGAGTGTTTTGTGATGCTCAGTGTCGTTTTCACTTGCCCTAGGTGAATGATATGGCTGAAAAGATGGGAACCAACATTGATTTGCACTCAGTTCGCCTTAAATTTGAGGCTTTTTACAAAGATTTCTCGCCTATGGAATCCGCCTGTGATCCGGTGTACTCCACACCCATTAGCAACCTGAGTAATACGGAAAATAAGCGTTTTTAAAGCTAGGGTTAACTTCATTCTTCTTTAGAGTGCACCCAAGCTGGAGACTTACGGATTGTTCGCATCGATAAGATCGTGAGCTGCTGTACTGGCAATGAAGAAGTGTTTATTTTCGTCGAAAAAGTCAACAAACGTAGAAATTTCCCAAATTTAGTTGAATTAAAGCCTATTTCTCACTTTTAAAAATTATTTTAGGCAATATTCAGATCCGATTCTTTGAACAAGACTCGGATGGCAATAACATTTGGCAAGCCCTGGCGGATTTCAGCGAATTGGACGTCCACCATCAATATGCCATAGTGTTTAGGTAAAATTAAGCTCATTTTAATTAATGTAAACCTTTTCTTGATTAAAAAATGGGGAAAATGTCACGAGCATTGAGAGAAAAAAACGAAATTTAAAAAAAACTAACAAAAATTACCTTTTCGTAGAACTCCGCCCTATAAGGACTTGAATATCAAAGACGACGTAGATGTGATGCTAGAACTGTATCGTCCAAGCGATTCTGCGGTGAGCGAAGCCAAATCTTTCAAGTACAAACCACAAGAACATGTCCATCGCGCCATGAGTAACATTTTTCGTCGTATTTCTCTCTTTTTCACGCCAGATTCTTAAATTTCACCGTCTTTTTCAGGATTACCTGGTGGGAAACGACAAGCCCCGTCCCCATCCCCTTACGAAGGGCCCGAAAAACAGCCCAAACAATCCCCAGGCTTCTTTTCAAGCCAATCGTCACCTAATGGAATGGATGATTCCTCCAACGGCTCAAACCCGACCGATGGTGGTACTTATTTGTGGATTTTGCTCTATTTTCCTTCGGTTTTTCTTGATTCTTAATAACATTTAATTTGTTTGTTTTATTTTCCCAGGAAAGAGGGTTCGGAGCGTTTTAAATCCAGGATCAGTGAACGAGCATGACATGTCTTGGATATTTCCCTTCACCACGCATATGCAACAAAATCAGCCAGAGCAATGTGTTACTCATCCAGGCGTGGGTCAAGAGCCAATTTTTACTGGTGTGGCTCCTGGATTCTATCCGTCTTACCAGCCGCCGAATCATGTGTATCCGATCACGGACCAGGTCGTTGACTTGGATGATATGTTGAGGCAGAACTTCCCAGGTTAAAAAAAGATTTTGGCCAAAATCAACATCTAATATATTAATATGACTGTTTCCAGCCACACATTCAGTGGTCAAGAATGAACCCTACTTAGATTTTACGGGCTCGGAATTGGCAGCTGACATGTTTTCCAACTTCTTCGCCTTGGAGCAATTGACTACTGATGCTGTTAAAAGTAATAAAAAAAAAAACTAAAAAAAAACTCATGCGTGGACCTAGGTAAAGGGCCCTCGCCTTTGCCGCCGGCTTCAGGAAAACCTGACGAAAGGAATGTAAACGTGACAGATGTCAGTGACGCGCTTGGGAAATTAGCATTGGGCACTGCAAAAGAAGATTCTTTGATAAAAGCCGAGGAAAATGTCAAGAAGGGGGGAGAAGAACCTGAGTCGACTCAGGTAACTTTCTTTGTTCTTTCTCTTTCTCTTGGTTAATTTAAGAATCTTTTATGGACCTTTCGGTTTTTAACTCGCTTTTCAAAAATGATAATGAATGAATTACTTCCTTTTCGATTTATAGACGATGAATTTGCATATGGCGCAAGCGGTTTCCTTAAACATGGCATATGCCTTACGTTATTTCGCCTGTACGGGGAATTTGTCTGTGCTACTTAACAGAATGCACCATTTGTTAGCCATCCAAAGCGAAGACGGTGATAAGTAAGCAGTTTTGTCGTCATTTCTATTCCTAAATCAGTCAACTTTCCATGCTTCAATTCGAAGGAAGCTTAATTTATCTTTTCTTTTTTAGTGCTTTGCACGCAAGTCTGGTGAACTACCAAACAGAGGCTTTTAGATTGATTTTGCAAGCGGCGTTATCGGACAAAAGCGACCAAGAGATGATAAGCGCGCCCAATGATAAAGGACAAGTAATTCAATTGTTTCTTTTCTACTTTCAATAACGAAATATAAACAAATTTAATATATTAATTGAATTAAAGTTACGTAACGAAAATACGGTTGTAATTATCTTTTTTTATACCTTTTTGTAGACGCCTTTACATGTGGCCGTATTAACCAATCATCCGGAAGCAGTAAGAGCGTTATTAAACGCTGGAGCTAATTTGGATGCAAAAGATGGAAATGGAAATACTGCCTATCATTTAGCCGCATCTGATCCCCATTTATTGGATTGTTTGGCATCCCTTTTGGAGCCCAAAAAGACTCATCAGTTGAACGTCTTAAACAGCCAAGGTAATTTTTTTAGTTGAAAAATACTGTATAATAATGAATTCTTCTAAATTAGATGGAATGACGCCGTTGCATTTGGCGGTAAGGGTGGGATCTTTGAATGCAGTGCAAATCTTATGCAAAGCCAAAGCGGATGTGAACGTGAGCGAGCTAAAGCAAGGTAGAACCGCATTGCAAATGGCCATAGAGAAGAATTTTCCGGAAATTATCGATTACCTGCTCAAGAGTGTAAGTTTTCTTACTAAATTTACTTGATAAGTTAATAGACATGAATTAGAAAGTTAGTCAAGGCTTTAAAAGTTAACTGAGAGGTTTTGGAAGGCTTTAGAAGTTAACCGAAAAGTACATAGCTGAACTTAAAAGACCCTAAATGTGTTTGAGTTGATGAAAAGTTCGATAGTTAATGGTACTGTTCTCTTTAGACAAACGTGAACGTCAATGTTCAAGCCTATGATGGGACCACAGTGTTACATTTGGCTATTTTGGGACGTAAAACTCAACTCGTGACCTTATTAATGGCTTCTGGGGTAACTTAACCTAATTCGAAACTCATTTTCGAGAATTATGCGTAACTCTCTTGTAGGCCAATCCTGCGTTAAGGCGCATTCAAGTGGATTTGGACTCCGAGGGTGACAGCGAGGAAGAAGACGAAGAAGAGGAGTTTAAGGGAGCAGAAGGGGATGAAGATGAGGGTAGTGAGGAAGAAGTGGTGCCTAGAGGTCAAACTGCTTGGACTATGGCTCAAAACGAACCTACAGTAAGTTTGGATTGAAGTTTTCAGTGGTTTTTAATGAATTCAAGATTATTAACGTTCTTTCTCCAATAGATTTTGGCCGCATTGCAAGCAGATTACACGAAAGTGCCAGTGGAAGTCTTGGAAGAGCCAGTGAGAGAGGATAGAGTATGGGTGATGGGCCAGACAGGCGCAAAGGACGACAAACGTCCTGATCCCATGGATTCTGGCGTTGATCTCATGTCGAGCAGAGAATTCACATCAAGAAGTGAGTCTTGGATGCGTTTTTTGAAGCTTTTAAGCGAGTACAGTGATAAATTAACGTTTTTCGTCATTAGGCGACCTGGCAATCCTGCCAAACAACGTGGTAGTCGCAGTGGCGACCTTAATTGACCCACCAGAGATATGGAAACCGTTAGCCAAAGCCTTAAAGTTGGAATACATGACCTCGTTTATTGGTCAAACCAGTCCCGGGACCTATTTGCTGAAAAACATGGAGGTAAATCTTTCATTCTTACATTTTCTTAAAGAAAATTCGTGATTTACTCAGGAAACCTTTGATTTATTTATAAAATCTTTGATTGCGTCATAAAATCAGTTAAGTTACTGATTTTGTTTATCCAGAAGTCGATTATGGGAAGAGTGATTAAAACCAAATCATATGTTGTTGTTAAGCGAGCTGTTCGTTTAACATTCTTTTATTAAACCGGCGTAGGCTCGCGCATATTGCCTCGGGCTTTATTTGGTGTACGGCTGTACATTGCCACTGTTTAAAATGGTGCGAGTACACGGGTAGGGTAAAGTAGTATCGAGGTACTACCCCGGGGGGAAGGTGGGGTACATAGTAGCAGGTTGGGGCAAGAGGGGGTTACAATGTCTACACTATTTACATATATCGACTGCTTATCGACTGCTTGCTTGAAGGACACAATAGCAGGGAAGGTTTTTTCTCGTGTCAAGATTTCATGGGTGTTGAAATGGAGCTCTGAATTGCTTAACTGTCGCAGAAGGAGTGCCCTTTCTTTGTTGTCTTCGACAGTGGTTGAGGAGATGTGTGAGGTCTTGTCTTGGATTGATCTTGGCAGGGGCAGCGGTCGGTATCCGTTTTCGTGATGCGTTTAAAGTAGCTCCTTGTGGGGAAATGCGTTATCGTCAGTTGAATTATTTTTGTGGAACTGTTAATTATTTTTGTGGAACCGTTAATTAAGTAAGTTATTAATGAAATTTTTTATTATGTAGGAATTGGAGTTATCTGGGGAGGAAGTGGTGGACAAATTACGTCAATTGAAGCTCAATGACGCTGCCAATTTACTGGAACGGGGGTTGAATTTATAGACCAGAGGAAATTAAGATAGAGGAATTCTTTCCTTCTATAGGTTGGGTACCTTAAACCACGAGAAAAAAAAAGAAAAACTATTGGTTCTTTAATTTTTCGTTTGTTAGAAATGTTTTTAGATTTGTTTGATAAATCGATTTTTGGTGGATAATTGTACATAAATGTTGGTGGTTTCAGACATTCCATCGATTTTCATGTATCTGATGCGATAAGGAACCTTAAGTGCCTTGAACCTTGCAATTTAATTTGCAATTTAATGGAACGATCGAAAAATGTTTCTTGATTGCCAATTTTTTTTCGTTTTTTTACTCGATCTTGTCGAAATGTGAAGCTTTTTAGCTCTTTTTTTTATGGGTCTGCCATGACAAATGTCGTGGACTCGCTTTACTTTTTTTTCCCCAGTTACTTTTGGTTTACTCTTGTGTAGGTTTAGGGGTTCTTATTTTTCTTTAAAGGAAAGTGAAAAAGAAACTAACATGTGTTAGTTTATCCCAGTGGCTTTTTAAGTGGCGAAAGTTGTAGGTTAAACGCGCTGCGCATTCATTACCAAGTAAAATACCCCAAATTACTAACCGTAAAGGATTAGTGTGTATGTATGTTGGATTTGGTCTTTTTGACAGAGAGTTGGATTACGAAATAAACTTAAGTATCCTTGTTGAATAGATGTGTTTTAGACAGCTGCAACCCGCTCTTTTTTTGCGAGCGCGCTCGCACATTCCCTCACAGGCCTGATAAAGAGCGCGCTCGTTCGGTACTACCATCTATTGAGTGGATGCTTTTTTAAAAATAAATACAAAAATACTATAAAATCATTAATATAATATAAAAGTGTCCCCCCGTGTTAAAAGGATAGGAAAATTGCGACCTCGACCGCTGACTATTAACCCTTCTTAGGAATTTGACGTTTGCTTACGCTTTCGACGTTTCTTCTACGAATTGACTTGGCACTAAGCTTTACCTTTCACCTTTTTTACCTTGGACAGGACAGTCGGACAACAGACGCGAAGAAAGACAGACCTAGACAAGAAACTAACATGTATGTGGCTTTGTTTGAATAAAGAACCGTTTCCTTTACATATGTGTTGTGTTCGTCAGTCAAAACAGGCACATTTGTAACAGGTGTGGAAGGGCTGACATAACACAGACAGTTACATGAACCAGGAGGTTCACCCAATTCTGGAATCCTATACTACCCTAATAAAACGGACAAGCCAACTAGCCTGAGCTAACACTGCTGGCAAGGCCTGTTGCATTGACAGCTTTATCGCGCATGCAAATCCTGGCGCGACAATATGCATAATTGACATAGGGGTTCTTCAGCCAGAACATGTAACTTGGTCTCTTCTACAACATGTATTTTTTCATTTTGAAACCTTACTCTCCTTTTAAAGGGCAATAGCCTCGGACAAAGAGTATTGATATTTGATGGATTTTTATTGTACACATTATTCTAAGAACTAAAAAATTTGTTTCAAATTTTTCGGACTAACCGTTCCCGAGTTATTGACTTGCGAAGTTTTGGCCTTTTTCCCGCCGCGAAAACCGTGACGTAGCCGCGGTGAACGCCCATACAGGTTTGGCTTTGGTTTGGCTTTGCTATGCACTGGCTTTGTTTGACTTCCTCTGTGCTTTGTGAATTTTAGTGGAAAAAATGGCAAGTAAGCTGCCATCAAAGACAAATAAACATTGCGGAAGCTATTGTGTTTCTTACGGTTGTAGTAACAGTGGAAGATCTGGTGCAGGGATATATAAATTCCCAAAAGACGCTGAAAGAAGACGGCAATGGGTTTTGCAAGTGCAAAGGACTATAGCTGATTTT
>RJJA01000547.1:11298-24827 GCA_003724045.1 Lepidurus arcticus | reverse complement strand
GGGAAATTTGAATTTTGGCCCAAAGGGGCGGAGCTAAAACCGCTCAATAATTAATTACTCGGTTAATATGCATAATTGATATGCACTAGTGTGCACTAGATAAATATGCACTAGATAAAAATGACACTAGTGTGTATTATTATTTCAAAACGTTCTTGGAGAACGAATGACAAACGGGTGTCACCCGAGTTCAAAAGTGGTAGTTGGATTGGAAATGCATTAGTTTAGTTTAGGATAGGTTAGTTAGTTTAGTTTAGTTAGGTTAGGTTAGCTTAATTTTGATTAAGTTAGGTTAGCTTAGGTTATAGGTTACATTAGGTTAACGATTCTCATCAACTTTCGTTGATGAGAGTAGTTAAAACTTGCTCTTTCTTTCACTCCACTAGCTGAAAAAAGAAAAAACATTGTTGGCCAGTGAGACACTAGTGTCATTTTTTACTCGTGGGATACATTACGTACTTATGTAATTAAATCCGGAGAACGTGTTCGAGAGGCAGGCATTTTTCGTATAACATTTGGAGTAAAACAACCCATGCCGGCTCGAGAGCCATTTTTCGTTACCCTTTTGGAGTAAAATAATCCATGCCGGCTCGAGAGCCATTTTTCGTTACCCTTTTGGAGTAAAATAATCCATGCCGGCTCGAGAGCCATTTTTTGTTACCCTTTTGGAGTAAAATAATCAGCGCCGCCAAGCGGTGAGTGGTACCAATAGATTCATGTCACTTTTCGTGTTTCTTTTGACGATATTGGGAAAACCGGGAGAATAATGGCAGATCAAGACCAAATAGCCGCAACTTCTTTCACGACGGAGTCTATGAAAACCATTGCAGAAAGCATTGGAATATCCGGTTTGCCAGATAACGCCGCCAAGGAACTGGCTGACGATGTTACCTACCGGCTCAAAGTGTTACTCCAGGTGATAATGTCTTATTTATCATATTTTCTTACCTTCTGAAGGTAACGTGTATTGTTTAGGATGCCTCGAAATTCATGTCCCATGGCAAACGCAAGCAGTTAACCGTATCTGACATTGATCACGCCTTAAAAATCAAGAATCTAGAGGTGAATTTCAGGAATGTGAACATTGCTTTGTACCCTAAACCATGTTTATTTTAGCCTCTCTATGGATTTACTACTCCAGACCACATCCCGTTTCGCTATGCTTCAGGTGGAGGCCGAGAATTACATTTCTTGGATGATAAAGAAGTGGATTTGGCCGAATTAGTTAACGGAACACTCGCTAAACTACCTTTGGATGTATCTCTTAAAGGTACTGTAACTTTGTAACCTTTATTTCCTTGGTAACCCCTTATTATACCTTCGTTTAATGCTCATATTTCATAGCTCACTGGTTATGCATTGATGGAGTTCAGCCAGCCATACCCGAAAATCCTCCCATTGTCTCCAAAGAGCAACAAAAGTTCGATACAGTGGATCCTGCCTCGAAACTTGGCAAAGACAAATCAGGAAAACCTGGGTATACGCTTAAAAAATCATTTAAACCTCTTCCGGTAACCTTCTAATTTCATTCCCAACTAATTTTGGCATTTTTAACAGAGCTCCCAAGAAGCAATTAACAGAAATGGTTAATGTTAAACAGCTTACTGCCCATGAGCTCTCAGTAGAACAACAATTATACTACAAAGAGATCACGGACGCTTGTGTGGGTTCGGATGAAAGCAGACGCGCTGTAAGAATTCTCTCATTTCTCAGACAATTACAAAATAAATGGCTTACTATCAATTTTATTCCAATAGGAAGCGTTTCAGAGCTTGTCTTCAGATCCTGGTTTGCACCAAATGCTACCTCGGTTATGTACTTTCATTGCTGAAGGCGTTCGCGTGAACGTGGTGCAGAATAACCTCGCTCCACTCATTTATCTCATGCGAATGGTCAAAGCGTTATTGTCCAATCAAACGCTTTACTTGGAAAAATACGTAAATTCTTCAAGTTCCTTCATATCTGTCAAATTTTCTTCTTAAGACCCTCAGTAACTCAAATTTGTGTAATGCTATAGCTCCACGAGTTGATTCCATCGGTTATGTCTTGCATTGTGAGCAAACAACTGTGTTTACGACCCGAAGTTGACAATCATTGGGCTTTAAGGGACTTTTCCGCGCGGCTCATGTCCCAAATCTGCAAAAACTACCATTCTTCTACAAACGCGTTGCAAACAAGAGTCACCAGACTCTATACCAAGTCCATGAACAACGATAAAGTCCCATTGGCGTCCTTTTATGGCGCTTTAGTAGGTATTAGTCCATTAAAATTTAATATTCGGAAAAATCGAAGGTTTTTGAAAAGGTTAAGATTGGATTTCTTGTTAGGATTGGCGGAAATGGGACCAGAGGTCATGAAAGCTTTGGTAATTCCCAAAATTGCCCAAATTGGGGAGAAAATCGAGCCTTATTTGGAATCCGTAGCTCCTAGCAGTGTTGATCGTAACGCTGCTACTCACATCAAGCAGCTGGTCATGGTAACAGCTTCTATTTCTACATGAAACTATCCGGAATCACTTCAAACCTGTTCATTCACCTTTCAGAAAGTGATTCCACCTGCTTTGAAGCTGTTAAGACAACCTCCGGATAATTTGGAAGAATATAAGGCCGAGTATGGCTACTTGGGAGCGCTTTTACATTCTGCAGTGAGTCGATCAAGAGCCCAAGCAGTACCTGGAGCAGGTGCTGCGACTCCCACAGCAGGATCAGTGATCACAGGAACGGGACAACCGACTGTAGGACAAAGAAGTCTGATTATGAATAGACCAGTCCAAGGAACAGTCGCTGGAACCCAAACGAAATATGTCATCATGTCCTCGAGACCCTCTACACCTAGCCAAGTGAATTAATTTTACCTCTTATAGTACTGTTTCGAAATTTTTCATTGGTTTAGGTGCAAGCGAGTGGATCTATAGCCCAACAAGTTGTAAAAGTACTTCAGCCCCAAGTTCGAGCTACAATGCCGCAAACTAAAACACTGACAATGCAAGGATCAACTGTTGCGAGGGTACATTTAAATTTCTTATTTAAATTCCAGTTTTCAATTAACTGTTGTAAACTTAAACTTAGACCCATTCTGTCATTATTACAATTGCTAGAACGTTTTTTCTAATGTCGTTTTTATCTCCAGTCATTGGATCTTCAATATAGCTTATTTAAGATCATTTTAGTTATTCTATGTTTAAATTTTTTAAATTAAAAACTTAACTCGATGTAAAGATTCAAGGATAAATTATTGATTCAAAGCATCTTTAACTCGATTTCTAAGTTTACACTTTGAATTAGACTTGTTTAATCGATTGTTTATGGGATGTATTAATTTCAAATTCATTATTAGGCTGTGACAAAAGCGGTTCTGGCGTCTGGGATCAAATTAGAGCAAGACGATGGATTCGTGGAAGTAAAAACCGAAACTGTAACCCTAGATGAGTAAAGAGTAAATTACTGGATGATTGGGATGGAATAATTTTTTTTTTAAATGTAATGATTGTATTTGCATATTAAAAGTGATGGAAGAACAAATTGGTCAATTTTGCATATTTTACGTTGTATCTTAATCTTATCAAGGAAGGAGAAGTATATCGTCACCTTTTTGGTGGGAGACGAATAAGAAACTAATTGGAGATCAAGACCCACCTATTTGACGGTCCAACGCCCCCCTTTGGGCTGGGCAGGAATTACATTGATTCTTGATAAACAAATATGGGCGCGCCATGAAGGCCGCAGCAAAAGAATTCGTAAAAATCGTTGTGGTCACGCTAAGTTTGGACTGATTCTTGTAACGAAATCAAGTCTAACCGCGTAATCTTTTAACACGTTGTGAACTTTTAGCTTGGTTCTCGCTAAATTCAGCACAAATTTAAAGCTAAGAAAGTTTTGAATTGAAGACCGAAGTTTAAACTGCACGTTTACGTTTTAGTGGAATTTTATTCAAGTGTCCCCAACAATCAAATCTTAATCAAATGGCTGAGCGAAAGTTCACCAAAGCGCTTTCTAGGCCTGGAATGGCTGCTCAATTGCGTGAAACAGTATCCCAAGCTGTTCGAGAAACAGCAGTGCAGGTAATTTATAAACCGCCTAAGGCCCTAATCCTAATTTGCATAAATTCAAATGAGAAATAACAAAAAAATTTCTTGATTTCATAGAGCAAACCCCAGTCCGTAGAACCGTTGGATTATGAAGACTTTATTGGCAAGAACAAAACTCTTCTCCAAAACGATTCCCAACGAGAACTACTGCTCTTCCCTGTTGATGATCTTTGGGTATAACTAATTAATGGTTAAACATGTGTGGAAGATTAATTATTCTCCTAATTTTAGCAAGTGACATTGCCAAGGCAACGTCGAACATTAGTTAGCCATGTCCCAGACACAGATTCTATTGATCCTAGCAATTTGTTCGCCTTAAAATGCATTCAAGCGTACAATTCTGATTGGTGCACCCTTCATTACAAATACGCTCAATACGGAGGCACTTATTTGCACTTGCCTAAATCCTCTCCTGCTCTCAAAGCGTTACCTGAGCCTGTCTACGAAGTAGACGTGGACGGAGACGAAAATGAAGAGGTAAAAATAAATAAAAAAATACACGCAATTGCAAGCCCAAAAACTAAGAAAACATTTTTCTTTAGAATACCTTGAACGAATCCTCAGTTACTCATGAAGGGTACTTGCTCAAAGGCCCTGAAGGAGCCACGGAGAAGATGTTGGCCAATATTGGCACGAAATCCTTCAAGCGTCGCTTTTGTCAGATCCGTCAAGACACTTTGGGCACTTTTTACCTCGATGTTTACAAGGAAGAGAAGAAATTAGACTCGCGAGCTTCAATTGCCTTAGCTGAGTGCATAGAAGTCGTCCGGACTCAAAGAAGGGGCAAGTTTACCTTCCAACTCCGAACTACGACTTCTAAGAACTTTGTTTTTGGCGCTGCTACGGAATCCGAGCTCCTCGAATGGACTCAGAAGCTCGTGCAAATCATTTCTGGTCAAGGAATGGGCACTCCTGTGCGGGCTCCTTCAGAAGAACGAAAATCTTCTGTAGTGGAGGATCCACAACAAGGATATGGCACTTTAAGAAGCTTGGAAGCTTCTTTGAACCCCAAATTGATGAAGTATGCTCGCGAAACGGATCTGTCCATCAGCAGAGTGAGGAAAGACAACCGAAACCCCTTATTTCATCTCTACCCATGTCTTCCTGTAAGCGACACTTCATTTCCGTGAACTATATGTTAAATGCCTACCCTATGACTGGTCAAATAACTCGTTTTTTCTGTCGTTCAGCGCGTGTTAGAGCTGGAGTGCCAAAATGAGCCCAAAGTAGAGCCCGCAAATGAAAGATTTGGCCAAAGAGTGCTCGTAAAGTGCGAAAGTCTCTCATTTCGCCTCCAGGCTCCTATAGAAAACGAGAGAGGACCTTATGGACAAGTAAAATATAACTTTTTTACAAATAAAGATAATTTAAGATCTTTTTTTGGTTCCAAAAACTTAATTTTGGAAGGCAATAATTAATGGTGTTTTGTGAATAGGTGGAGCCTTATATGACGACTGTAGCCTTGTATGATGTGCGCGCAGGGAAGAAAATCTCAGAAGACTTTGCTTTTGACGTCAACGAAGCTCATACGAAACAATTGTTGAAGAGTATGAGGAAAAATGGGGCCCCTAGTGACACTGTTGATGCGTTAACCAAGTTATCCGTCCCTCAAGAATGGCTTGCGTTCCCAAGACAAGTAAAATCGTTTTCTTGTACTCAAAATGTACAAATTTGTATATGTGCTTGTTTAGGCTGTTTTTAGCGTGACAAGTCCTAGTCCTGACATCTTTTTGGTTGTGAAAATCGAGACGGTTCTGCAAGGATCCATTAGCAGTGTGTTAGAGCCTTATATGAAGAGCAGTTTGGATCTGAAGACGAGTGTTAAAGCCCAGAAACAAGCGAAATCTTATTGCTCCAAGTAAAAACTCAATTTTTTTCCTCTACATGCATTTGTTTTGGAATTTTATCTGATTTTGCGCATTCTTTTTAAGGTTGGGCAAATTTAGAATGCCATTTGCGTGGACTGCACGTCCGTTGTATACACCCAATCGGGATTTGGATGTCCAGTCTGAGTTTCAGACGCTATTTAAACAAGAAAGCAGTAAATTAAGCGAAGAAGATTTACTTAAAGCTTTACATGACTATAGAAAGTAACATTTGAACAGTTTGTTCACGTAGTAACCTCTAAATGCATTCGTTTACTTTAGACCGGAGAAGATGCACCGTTTTACAGGGATTCCAGGCACGCTTAAGATGTCAATCAAGCTTTTAGAAGAGGATTTACCAAGTAATTCCAGAGAAGCCCTTCAGAATTGATAATGAGTCGTTTATTGCCTTTAGATATGCTTAATTGCTCCTTGATTCCCTTAACTCCGTTCCCCATTCCACCTACTTTTGACGCTACCTTCGAGATTACTGAATTCCCGACTTCCAAAGTGGAAGACGCCCAACCTTACGCTTCTTATGTCCATCATTTATATGTCTATCCCAAGAGTTTAAAGTACGAAACCCAGAAAAGCTTTTACCGAGCACGGAATTTGGCTTGTGTGGTACAATTGATGGATTCGGACGCCAAAGACGCGCGACCACTAGCAGTAATCACTTATGTTAATCCTAAATCGCTCATTTTACTGTTTACTTTTGAGTTTTAAAGGCTATTTACTTAGATTTTTATATTCCTATAGTGTTTCTGTGTGATTTTAAAGCATTTAGGAAGCAGTAAACAGTTAAATTGATCCTAAATCGGTCATTTTACCATTTATTTTGGAGATTTTTATGGCTATTTATATGGATTTTGTATATTTGTGTATTTTTTTTTTTTTTTTAGAGCATTTATGCAGCGCCCGGTGGTGATTCTGTCTTGGTTTCTCAATGGATTTGCCCTGTGGTACATCACGTGACCAATCCAGTGTGGTACGATGAGATTAAACTGGCATTACCGGTCAGTTTAGTGCCGAAACATCACCTACTTTTCACGTTTTTACACATTTCTTGCGATTTGCGTAAACGCAAAGAGCGAGATTCTGCCCCGGAAGTCATTGTGGGCTATTCTTGGCTTCCACTCATGCACAGAGGCAGTATTGTGAAGCCGGAATTGCATTCTTTACCCGTAGCTGCTCTTTTACCCGCTGGTTACTTGTCAGTCGAGCCGTTAGGCCTAGGAAGAGGCGTAAGATTTAATTAAAATCACAAAAATGTGAATTTTAGACAAACAAAAAGAATTAATTTGTTTTAACGGTTTATTCCAGTTCGCTGGGCCGGAAATTCGCTGGGTTGAGAACCAAAAACCCTTGTTTCATGTGGAATTGGGTTTGGTTTCAACTATTGTGGCCAAAGACGCTCATTTGCATAACTTTTTTACATATGTGAGCCGTTTACACCATGAAAAACCTTGTCCTTCATCTCCTTTACCTCCACCAATGGTTATCAAGGAGGAAATGGACACCAAAAAGGCATTGGAGGTAAAATTTAACTGCAAGAATTGAAATTTTGATATTCAGGCGGCATGTTGAATGCTGCGTGGGAGCAAATAAGCATGATTTTTGGTCTCTTTCTGGTCATTTACCATTGGGAATGACCTAGGATCCGTTGTCAACATGTCCATTGCTCCACGAAAGTCGGGAATTGACCAAGTTTGTCAAAGTAAGCCTCTTAAGTGCCCTATCGCATGTTGGAATTGACCCCGTTTTTGTCGCCTGCTGATATTAATCTGGTTTATGGACCTCTCGAAGGTCAAATAAAGCTCTTTTGACCTCTGAAGTTAACAATCATGGTCATGGAGTATTTTTGTGACGTTTTTTTTTTAGCCTTATTTGCCATGTTTTTAGCACTATTGTGGTCAAAAGTCACGTGTCGGGAATTTTTATGTTGAATTATGGAATTATATGTGTTGTTTTAATTAGCAGGGGGTCGGGATTGACGAAATGTATTGATTTCTTCTAGGCATTGGCTGCAGTAGATGTGAGTGCCATTATCGCACATATTGGCGTCATTTTGGACGAATTATTCTGGTTATTAATTTACACTAATAACACTGAAGTGGCCTTAAACGTTGGACGCGTTTTGATTCATTGCGTGCAAGCTGTTAATGAAGCTGGCAAAGCAAATGCCTTACAAGCGTATTTACAAGTAACTTTTATTCCATGAGTACCAATTTCAATTCCGTTTCAGAATTTTTGAACGTGTTCAACGAACTAATGGATTTTTATTTTATTTTTAGTACGCTTTTTTGACGCCCACGGATAAGTTAAGCAGTTATAGCTTGCATGAAGCATTAGCAAAATGTCTAGCCGCATTGTTGGAGCCTAGCAACACGGATTTTTTGGTCGTGCACAAGTTTTTACGTCACGCACAATTCTTTTTTGGAATCATGGCCAGAAGTATGGCGCAGTACTTACTCAACACGGATAATATCAAAGTATTTTGTTTAACCTATTGTATTACGTTTGGTGCTAATTAGGCATTTTTGGTGTAGAAATTGCGTCAAGAGCGTTTTGCGCCGAGTTACGTTGACTCCCTCAATCATTTAATCCTCTCATTGTCGCCTCATGTTCGGCAAAAGCATAGGGAACTACCTGCGGAGACCAAATTAGCAAATGTTGCCTTAGCCGATTTCTTAAAGGTGAAAGTTGTTAGCAATTTGTACTACATTTATTTGTTTCAAAATATTTTTGTTTTTTTATTAATTTTACTCACATCATTTGTTAATTTAACTCATTGATTTCTTTCTATTTCGGTAGAAATGCTTGTCGTTAATGGACCGTGGAGTGGCGTTGCACATGGTGAACGCTTACGTGAACACGTTTGAAGCAGATGATCCTCGCATTTTGTACGAATTCAAGTTCAATTTCCTGCACATTGTCTGTTCGCACGAACATTACGTTCCGTTAAACTTACCCATTTCCTGCAATTGGCTCAGGCGCGTTCGAGGTACCAAATTCCTTTGATTTCTTCCCATTTCCTGTCGATTTGCCTCTCGATTTACCTTTTCGATAATTTAACTTCATTGTCAAAGGCATTAGTTATTGATTTTGTTTCAATCTAGAAACCGAGCAAGAATTCCGGCTCTCGGAAGTTTACTGCAAACAGCATTTCCTGGCCGGATTACTACTTCAAGCGACCAAAATGACCTTGAATGAAGTGACAGATGTACGGAAAGTGGCTTTGCGAACTTTAAGGGACCTTTTAGCCAAACACGAAATGGACGACCGCTACCAATCTCACGTAAGACGCCCGTTTTTAACCTAGTTATCCTTAAATTGAGTCAAAAACGAAGAGCTTTTCATTGTAATTAATGGCGCTATTGCATTAGGGTCAGCAAAGTCGGATTGCTGCGTTGTATTTGCCTTGGATCACCATAGTTTTGGACAACTTAAACCGGATCATCTTAAATGCGCCCAATCCACCTGAAACTACTGCACCCGCGTCGGTTATTACCGCAGCTTCGACTGCCAAAACCGCCAAATCGCAGTCATTACCCCGGGGTCTGCCACTTAACCCTAACAATTGGCAGAGGTTCGACAAATGTGCAATATTTCTAATAAACAACATTAATGGAAGTGTTATCTTAGGAATACGATGAGTTTTGATAGCAATAGCAGCACGAGATTCGACTTTTCGCCCCGGAATTCCTCTTATTTCGCTCTTATTGCAGGCCAAAGTAAAATTAGACTTGCTTTTGTGTTCATTTTGGCTGATTTTTCAGCATATTTTTGCTAGTGCCGGGAAGTAATGCGTTGTTAAATGGATCCTCGATGGGAAGTTTGGATGCTGGGTCGGATTCGACCTTGTCTGCTGATGATGCTTCTCAATATCATACGAATTCTCATGAAGGAACACCATTTCGCGAGCCTAGGACTCACGTTAGGTAAAAATAGAGCTTCATCTTGCTCTTGAATGTTGCTAATTGGATGATTTTTTAAAGAAATTTGAGCACACAAATGGTTCGTTTTGATAAATTGCAACCAGGAGAAGTACGGGATATGCTCTTGATGCTGTTGTACGTCCTCAAGCACGTGGAGGCGGAAGCAATCCTAGTTTGGTGCCAAACTTCCAGCGAACACGACTTATTAGGCCTTTTATGCGTGCTAGAGTAAGCCAGTTCTTCTTTAAATGCCATTTTTAATAGGAAATACGCACATTGTTGCCTTAGATTGTGTCTGCAGCAGTTTAAGTACGTTGGGAAACGCAAGTTGGTTAGCGGAGGACTGAATCGTGAATCTAGATCATCCACATTACCAACTCGTTTCTCCAGTGTTGGTAAATTTAACACAAATGTACTTTTTTGAAGATGTGTGTAAGATTATTGGTCGTTAAACAGGTTTCGGAGAGGTAGAAGGGGCTCAGAAAGCCTTATTGTGGTCCAATCTAAGTGTGGAAGTCTTACTGATTGTCCTAGATGTGGTTTGCGCCTACTTTACGCGATTTAAAGAACCTTTGATCTTCTGCGGAGGCGATAATGCGCTCATGAGGAAAGTTATGGACATCTTCGTTAGTATGATGCAGACGAGTCTGTCTGATGTGGGGGCCAAACACGTTTTCGCTGCTCTGAGAGCTTACATCAATCATTTCCCGGACGCTCTCTTCCAAGGTTGGTTATACCAAAACACGTTTTTTTAGCTAATCTCTGAAGTTTTGTCATTTATTTATAATTTTTAATCTTATTCTTTTGTTTATTAGGACACGCATGGCTGTGCGGTAAATTATGCTACGAGTTACTCCGCTCTTGCGCCAGCAGATTAGCTTGTGTGCGCCAAGAAGCCTGCGCAGTGTTGTACCTGCTTATGCGTAGCAATTTCGAGTTCTGCGGAAGCAAAGCCATGACTCGCGTCCATTTGCAAGTTATTATCTCCGTCTCGCAATTATTGGGCGAAAGCGTGGGGTTAAATGACGTCCGGTTCGAAGAAAGTCTCAATGTCATCAATTCCTTTGCTAAAAGCGACAAAGCAATGCAAAATACAGGCAATTTTAAAATCTTCCGTTAAGGAAGTTGAATCAAATGATCTTTTTTTGATTTTTTTTTTAGGATTTCCAGTAGAAGTGAGGGATTTAACGCAAAGAGCATTAACAGTTTTACGCGCTACGATGCAAATGAGGGAGCAAGCACAAGATCCAGAGCTTTTATTGGATTTGCAGCACAGTTTAGCCAATTCTTACGCGGCCACGCCGGTCTTGCGCAAAACCTGGCTTGAAACGATGGCGAAACACCATCAGAGACTTGGAAACTGGGCGGAAGCCGCCTTTGCCCATGTTCATGTAGGCGCATTGATGGCAGAGTACTTGCACAAACGAGATTTGTACGGAGAAGGCTGTAGAGTTTTCGCTCACAAGCTTTCGCCCAATATCCTGAGGGATGAAAGCAACCTACGATTAGATACGGGTGATTATTACTTAAGTTTCATGGAATTGTGTGCTAATTTAAGTTGAAATTCTATTTTGGAATCGTTTTAGGAGTCCACGATGGACAGTTTGATCAAGATGGATTACTGGATCAGCTTGAACTATGCGTGCAAGCCTTGGAAAAGGCGGAGTTGTACGAGTTGCAGTTAGAGATGTACAGACTTTTGATTCCTTCCTTGGAAAAACGAAGGGATTTCGTCGCGATGGCTCAGGCGTACTCTTCGCTGTCCCAGGCGTGCTCTAAAGTGGCCGAAGTTAACAAATCCGGCAAAAGATTGCTTGGGAGATACTATCGAGTCGCCTTGTTTGGCAAGGTAAGGATTATTCTTTCAGACAATTTTTTGTATTTTGAAGGATTTCGTTGATTAATTTGCGTTTTGGGGGGATTTTTTACAGGAAAAAGTGGGAGACGAAGCTGGAATCGAGTATGTGTACAAAGAACCTAAGGTTACTTCCTTGGCGGAGATTTCGTTGAGGCTCCAGAACCAGTATTCTGCCAAACTGGGTCCTGAAAACGTGAAAATGATCATGGATTCCAATCCGGTAATTGAAATTAATGAAGTTCATGAAATTCATTGGAATTTAATGTTTGTTTATTCCTAAAGGTGAATGTAAATACTTTGGATCCTAAGCTAGCGTACGTACAAGTGACTCACGTGATTCCGTACTTTGACGAAACGGAACTGAACGAGAGAGTCACGGATTTCGAGAGGAATCATAACGTGAACCGGTTCATGTACGAGATCCCTTTTACGAAAGAAGGCAAAGCCAGGGGCAATCCAGAGGATCAGTGGAAAAAACGAGTCATTTTAACAAGTAATTCTTCTTATAAGCCTGAATTATTATTTCCTTTTTTGAAGAGTGAATTCATAATTTTGTGGTATTTTTAGCACAATATAACTTCCCCTATGTCAAAAAGAGAATACGAGTTATTCGCCAAGAAGCGGTTGATCTGTGTCCCATTGAATGTGCCTTGGATGAGATGAAGGAGCGCGTAAAAGAACTGGTGGAGGTTGTTACGACTCAACCTACGGATATGAAAAAGCTTCAGCTTCGTTTACAGGTGACTTATTAGCTCTTGTTCATTGCAACTATGTTTCATGGAGTTAAATCTTATTTTTCTTACCAAATTTAGGGTAGTATAAGCGTTCAAGTCAATGCTGGACCAATGGCGTACGCTTCTGTGTTTCTGGAGCGCTCACAAGCGTTGAAGAGCCTGCCAGAACATGTACAGCAGTTAAAGGAGGCCTATAGGTATAGGAAGTGGTTAAATTGATTGGATTTTGATGTTTTATAGAGAATTTTGGTTCGTTTTTTCAGGGATTTTGTCAATGTTTGCGGAGTGGCGCTGGATTTGAATGGTCAGTTGGTATCGTCTGATCAACGAGAGTACCAAGAAGCCTTGAAAACTAGTTATAAGGAATTAGTGGCTAATTTGTCGAATTTGTTGGAAGATCCAACGCTGAGTCCGGATTGGGAAGGATCGTTGAGTTCGGATTTGATGAAACGAAGTTCGATGCTGTTTTTTAACTTTATTGGCGGCAATGGCTCTACTTCCGCTTGAGCTTCTGGTGATCAGTCAGCTTGTTACTTTTGTTATTTTTTAGACTTCATTTTCTGACCTTAATGGATGCTTTTTACTCATCTGACAATTTTGACCCCATTCTTACCGGTAGAATTTTGAGGAAGTTTTATGAATTGTTGTACAAAGTTTTAGCCTTCGATACAGTTGCTAAGCGCTGGAAAGTTTCTTATGATTGTATAGGTAAAAGTTGGTGGATTTAAAGAAATTGGGGATGATTGGGGTAATTTGTTTCAAGCAAGAATCGTAACTAAACGAGATGTAAACTGTCACTCAAATCGAAGTGGAAGGTATATTGGTTACGTTACTGTTACAGTAGCGTAGCTTGAAATATTCAAAAGTCGGGACAAAAATTGCGTTAGTTTTGCATCTGGTAGATTTGTTTAAAGACGGATTTCTAAGAGGGAATTACAAAATCACCTTATATTATATTCCTCTATATTAGGGGCTGTCCATAAATGGCGCCACCCAGGGAGAGGGTGGGTGGGTTCAGTAAAAGATGACGCGAGATGACGAGAGGGT
>RJJA01000546.1:0-29025 GCA_003724045.1 Lepidurus arcticus | reverse complement strand
CTCGGTTAATATGCATAATTGACATAGGGGTTCTTCAGCCAGATCACTTCATTTGGTCTCCTCTATAACATATTTTTTTTATTTTTTTGCACCTGACTCCCCCCTTTAAGGCGGTGATTTTGATTGTTGGAGTTTTGTGATTTAAAGTGATTTATTTTCTCCTTTCCAGGGGATTTCCTTTCGAACATTTCTAATTATATAAATTACAACTTGCTATAACAATATGTCTATATGCCCTCACAATATGCTAGATTTTTAACATAAAACTCTTTGGGTTATTTCCAAAAGAATTCATCAAAATGCTGTCCTGACAGAGCTATTTGCTCACTGATAGTTTCAGTATCAAAGAATATTTAGATAACGTATTCTAGTCCACGTGAATAACGTCCAAACTCTCGTATCGGAGCATAATTAGGAACAGAGTGGCCGACCCCCACCCCCAGGCCCAAGAGGAGTTCCCCCCCAAACCCATACAAACTCCCCCCTACAATTTTCGAGGAGGGGATTCCATTAAATTCCCCCCCCCCAGAACATGGCCATGAGGAGTTATCCTCTGCACGTTACCCCCCATCAGCACCACTGATTAGGAATCATGTTTTGCTTGCAGTGATATACTGCGGATCTGTCGTACATCGCCCCTAATCATGTCGTTTATAAAAATTAAGGGCTAGAAAAGAATAAAGTCATTATTGGTTTCATCTCTGACAATTCATCAGAATTCAAAACTTTGAATAACGCATATTGCCAGTTTGCCACCATAAAATTAGCCTATGAGGTAGGGGTTTTCTTTGCTCTCAGTGTTTATATTCTAGTTGTGGCGCCAAAACTTACTATTGTATTGACAATAATAATAGAGCTGAGTTGTTTTGTTTCTCGTCACTCGTGTTAAAATAGTCAACAAAAGGTGATTATGGCTAATAATAAACTCAAAAGTACAATTACTACTTCATTCCGGCTCAGTGGCCTTACTCTGCGAGTGTAAGTGTGCAAAGTTTCATAGGCTTAGTTTCAGTTTCAGCCAATATAATACTAAAATCTCAATCTCCACCTCCAGTGAAGCATGCCGGTATTTGCTTGAGATTCTAACGCCAATCGAAGAAGAACAGCGTGATCAATGGCTTGAGAAGCTCATAGACTTAATACAGAAACAAGGGTTGACCAGTTCCGCTGTAGAGAAATCGCACGTGGAAACCGCAGCCAAAGTATTTTATTCTGCAACATTTAAATGAGTCTCAAGAACCTCTTTGTTACAGGAATGCTCAAAGCAAGACAGGGAAGATCCCAATGAACTCCTTACTGTAATACCGGCGTTCGATGTGCCTTACTTTGTATACGTCTCTGATAAAAAGAAGTACTTGACCGCAGAAGCTGTTGGGGTTCAGCCACCTTCATTATTTGCTCCAGCTCAAGTTAAAGCGGAAATGTATAGAAACAGGTAGAAAATCCTTTCCATTTTCAGGAATTAAAAAAAATGTAATCTTCTTTATTTGTTAAAACAATTAGATATGCCTTAATCCATCAACGTACGTCTCGCCACCATTTGTTCACTCCTCCTGTCCTAGGCAGCATGAGTGACGAAAGCACCCAGCAGAAGTACCAGTTAAAACCTGTCGAGTTCTTATTGGGCAGTACGATTAAGCTAGAAGGATTAATCGTCCTTGGAATGCTTGCCCAGCTAAAAGAAGGCACATATTTCTTAGAGGATCCTACTGGCTCTGTCCCGTTGAACCTAACCGATACTGTAAAGCGAAATTATACCTCAGAAGAGGTTTTATGTTTGTTTGTTTTTCTTGTCAGAAATTCCATACTGGTCTCTATACCGAGCATTGTTTTGTGCTAGCAGAAGGCTGGTATGAAGATGGTACTTTTCATGCTAATGCCATGGGATTCCCTCCTCCTGAACCTGCCAAGGTTACCAGGTACAATTCTGCCCTCTGAAGCACAATTTCAATCTAATTCTTATTTTATTTTGAAGAGCATATTTTGGAAACGCGAACTTCTTTGGAGGACCTAGTACGACCAGCGTGAAACTTTCCGCCAAATTAAAAGCTATGGAAGAACAGAATGCGGAAGGCATGATGGTTTTCTTGTCGGACGTGTGGCTTGATAAACCGAAGGTAGAGCGAGAAATCGCTGTTTTTGACTTACGGAATTAGGATTTTTTCCCCAGCTTCTACGACAAAGAATTTAATTGGTGCTTATTTTCGAACCAACAGGTGTTGGAAAAGTTACGGACGCTACTAAGCGGCTTTGCGGATATTCCCCCGATTTGTTTTGTCCTCATGGGAAATTATCTCTCATCCCCACAGAGCACGAGCCAAGACACGGCTGAACTAAGAAAGCTGTTTAAAGCTTTGGGGGAAATGATTAGTGACTTTCCCACGTTAGCACAGCAAAGCAAGTTTATTTTCATTCCTGGACCAACCGATCCAGGCTATGCTAACATCGCACCAAAGTAAAAGACAAACTTTACTCTTTTTATATAGTCACGAGTTTTCGTCTATTTTCGGGATTTTTAGACCTGCCCTACCTAAATTCATAACCGAAGAACTCGCTAAAAGAGTGCCTCGAGCCATATTTGGTACCAATCCCACGCGAGTCCAGTACTGCAGTCAAGAACTCGTCTTTTATCGCGAAGATATTGTTACCAAAATGGCTCGGAATGCCGTTTACTTCCCGACAACGGGAGATATTCCTAATCACGTAACCATAACTATTCCTACTATTAACCATAATAGTAGGAATAGTATTAACTATAACTATTAACCATAATTAATCTTTCCTAGCGACTTCTATTAAACTATAAAACATCGTTACCTGGTATTTAGGCTTTGTTTTTTTAGTTTTCAAGGAAACAATTAACGCAATTAACGATAATTTGTCTTTCCTAATGGTTGCTACGTTGAATTTTACTGGTTGCTATTATGGCGAAGTTTGTCACTTTAGGATGTCTTTTCATCTTAATCAAAGGGAAATAAGACGCCTTTTCTTTTACCGTATTTGTGTGCTTAGTTCGGGCGCAGCTTGGTGTCGCAGAGCCATTTGTGTCCCATCCCGGCTAATGTGTGCCCTACACATTGGGCCTGGAATTATACCTTAGATCTGTATCCGTTGCCTGATCTGGTAGTTATTGCAGATAAATGGGATCCCTTTACAGTAACCCAGTGCGACTGCACCATAGTGAATCCGGTAAATGAGCATTTATTTTCTACGTAATGAATCTGTTCCAATAACGAATAATCAATTTCGGGTTTTTTAGGGTTCCTTCTCAAGAAATGGTTTCTCTTTCAAAGTTTACGTGCCGGCCACAGGCCTAGTTGAAGACAGCCAAGTTACAGAAACAGATTGATATTTGGTGTAGGTATACGTGTAATATAACATTTTCAAGAAAAAAAGATATACAGAAACTTGGATATTGATTCTAAACTGGGAAAGCAACTTTTCCCATGAAATTATTCCATTTCAGTTGCAATTAAAAAGCTTATACTATTTAAATAACTTTTTTTCAAAACAGGATAAACAATAGATTTTTAGGAAAGCACAATTTTTTTGGAATATGCGTCATCTACTTTCGGTATATATGTAAATAGCTGGTTTGTTTATTATTTACATTCACTTCACCAAACGTGTGTTGCGAAAGGTTTGATACTAAAGGGGGGAGGATTAGGAATACCCTTTTTCTCTCTAAATATTCAAGGCTCCTGAGAGTTTTATACATTTCCGCGATTAGATCAGTTTAAACTCTGTTTTGTTCCAGGCCAGTTTTTCTTATTCTGCGTCAAACCTTTTCAGGTTGTGACAACAAATGATAACTTTATACAAGTTGCGGGGTAGTAAGATATACGAGATGCAAAGGAAAACGTTTTGTACAGACAGGAGCATGTTTTGTAAAGATGAAAGAAAGTAGGCGAAATCTTTGCTAAATAATTCACAGATTTTGGATCACAAGCACACTTTTCCAAAAAGTCTCTATCTTTTGTACAGTCTTTAACCGATTACTGAAGCGGTATTGGAACTAGATTATTATACACAAAGGATCCTTATAGGATCGTTTTACGTTTCTTTCTGAAAGCAATCTGAGTGTTTGTGTTACTGGGCTTTAGAAACTTTACTCTTGCTCTCGCCACTCGAATAGGGTCGTTTTGATTGCTGGTGGCGTAGACGGGCTTCCTCGCGTTCTTTCCCATCAAAGTACCATAAAGTTATGGCGTACCTATGAAAAAAGAGAGTACGTTTTAGAATCAATCCAAGGTTTTTTTTTCATCACTCGTGTCACACATGACGAAATCTTGTTTTCCTTTCTACCTCGTGCGGTAAGCAGGTTGAACTTCATGGGGGTTTCGTCGGTCTGACCAGAAGAAGAGCATACGATCAAAAATAGGTTCAATATCTGCCACTTGATTGGTCCATCCTTCAGGAAATATCCGCAAAAGACCTCCGTCAGTCTAGTCGAAATGCGAAAGATTAAGTCCTTACTTCGTGTTGAAAATTCCTTGTCTCTTTTTACCTTTATATCCCAGTCTTTGTTGAGGTAGTAAATAGAAGTTATGCAACGGCCGTCTCGGTTGGGGTTATCAACATGTTTGATATAGTGTGTCCCACTTCCAGGATAGCAGGCTACCATTGCCTGTAATGCAAAGAGAAGCATCACATAAGTTAACAGGTCGATTATATTTGCATGAACTATATACTACGCAAAAGGCGAGAGGTCATGGGTTCTCTGGAACTGTGATAAGCCCTTGCGAAACTATCAAATTTTTGCATGTGAAGCTTTCTCACGGCGACGTTCGTAGTAAAATATTTTATTCAAGGCGTAAAAAAATAAGCTAATTATTTGGCTAGGTCCAAAACTTGCCACTCTCGTTTAATATTTCGGGAACAAAATAACTTAAATCAGCTTGACTTTTCTTTGTTGGTACGAAAGAAAAAATTAACGATTTCCGTTTGCTTGTACGTGCGTCAGTGGCAGACTTTTGGCAAAGCTCCTATTCGCTATTGCGTCGATGGCTCCCCTTGTCAGACGCATACCTGAACCCCTTAGGAGCCATTCCGAAGTTGGGTTTTATCACGTACAATAAAATTCACAGAACGAGGTAAATGGCCGCCTCTTTGCCAGCATATCGAGATTTTAGTATCACTTAACGGCGTTCTATATATCGATTACAAAATAGCCCCTTTTCAACTTAAAACTAATTTGCGGTGCTTTCCGAGCACGGAATAAACTTTAACTTAAGAAACAGTAAAAGAACAAATGAAAGAAAGCTGTTACCAAATCCGTCCTAGAATTTGACCGTCTGGAAACAGAGAAAAAATCTAGAGGGAAAAATCATGAATGGAAATTCGATGACGCCCAAGACGTCACTGTGCTATAAATATAACCATCGTCATCGTGGCCACAGTACCTTTAATTTAAAGTCCTAAAAAATTGGCTAAAAAATCCTGCTCGAATAAAAGAAAGGCAGACAAGCTGTGCAGTTCTAAGAAACCAGTCTGTTTTTTTTAACTTTATTTCAAAAAGCACGTGGCCTGGCCTCGTGACCACGGGTAGTATGGAACAGGGGCCTTTTTGAGGTCATGGAATGACCACGTAACAACGGGACTTTTACACGTATGGATACAAGGTTTTCTGGAAAAGGCTCCAACGCAAGTCGAGGAAAACTTACTTTGGTGCGACCACTGATCTGGTAATTCCCGAATTTCCCATTGTTCTTCATCTTACGAGCATGCATAATGACCGAGTCCACCATGGTAATTAGGTAAGAGATACTGCCGGCATTCGATTCGCTCCCTTCCACCCACGTGATTGTGTCCCCTCGTACGTTTTTGGTAGTTTTCCGTTTCCCATTCACGACTTCGCCTTCACGGAAGCAGCCAGAGTCGTACATGGACTCGACGCCGGATAAAATCGCTTCTCCGCGTTCTTTGCCCAAGAAATTGTCTACTACACACACGCCGTACAGGTCCAAGTCCCGGACCACGTATTGGCACACTTGAAGCATCCATTCTGCAGTGTGTCGCCGCATGGGGTCCCACAGTAAGCTGGACGCACCGGGCGATTTGGAGGAAAAGGACGCCGAAGTGGACGAAGCGGACGAGACGGACAAGGAACTGTCGAAGGCACCGATAGAGCTATGCCGAAAAGGGGGTGGCGCCGTCAAATACTTCTCGTTGTCTAGATGGGCTTTGCCGGCTAAGGTCTGGGACGTGGGTGGAATGGAGCTCGACAACAAGTTACTCGTGGAATCCTCGTCATCTAACACCGTTTTCCACTTGTTTAAATCGTGCTCTGGAAGAACATTGAGCATGGACGGCATGGCGGCCGAAAAGTGTCCTACGATTGGCGAACCACAGCTTTCAGGCGGTTCCAAAATGTGCGATTCGGATTCGCTTGGCTGACTGTTCTCGAGGAAGCCCCCCAAGCCCAGGGAATCGTCATCAGTCCCAAACAAACTTGTTGACAAATACGGCGTGAAGCCCAGGGGGAAGGACACTGACGGAGGAGAAAACACTGGCAAATTGTTTAACGTTGAGCCTAAACTTTTGAGCGATAATGCACCAACACTGTTTTCCTTTCCATTTGCCGTCTTTCCTGAATTCTCCCAATCCACCACTGAATAGGACGTCGCTGGAGGGGTTATCAAGTCAGAACTAGAAAGACGAAGTGACACTCCAGCGTCGGAGACTGAAATGCAACTGCTACAGTCTGCCTTCGCACGCGCATAGTCTAGAAGGCTGAGATGGGCCACGCCCCCTAGTCTGGATGCTGCCGGAACCAGGTCCGTGGTAATAGTTGGCGGAGGAGGAAGATTGTAAGCGGGGTATTCCGTGAATGATTGGGGCAATATAGAAATGTCCGTTTCTAAGGCTACTTGAGGCTGGACCACACTCGATTTGCTTACGTAAACCGACGCAGTGCTGGAAGTGGTGGACTCCCAGCCGGCACCTGGGTTGGGTAGGACACCTGCAGTACGGAAAGGGAGAAAGTTGTTGCTTGGGGAATTGGCGATCACAGTGGCAGTAGGGGATGTTAACGAAGAGTTTGCACTTTTTTTTGCACTTATGGCCGAACAAATAGGCTTGTGGACAGACCAGTGTTCCCGCTGATGTTCTTTGCAGCAGTAACACACCTTACGGCATCGGGAGCACCGCGAGAGGTGTTGTACACTCCCACATAGGGCACATGCAGCTTGCAGTTGCTGCACCTTCATTTTGTCACGTAGGCCACTCTCGTTCGAACGTTTGGCTGTGGAGTGGGGGCTGGGTTCCTTCTGGGTCTGGCTGCGCACAAAGCCAACTTGCCTGCCTTGTCGCCCTTAGCGCTGCTGTTCTCAAAAGCCGTTTGATTTGCGTTTCATTGGTGGATTCGCTTTCGAAACCCTTCCTTTTCACACTCTCGGGAAAACCCTGATTCCCCGCGGTCTTTAAACTCGTTTCGTTATGCTTTCTTTTCTTTCCTAGTCAAATATCGAGCGCCGAACGAGATAATGGACGAAGGAAAAAACATTCACATAATCAACCGCCACGTAAAGTCATATTCGTACCTTTGGGAAACATGTGGTGAAGAGGCGTCTGACGCTTGGCGAAGGGGAGGTTTAACGGGCGTTCAGTGTCTACGTGACAGAGCTCAGGCCTTGCCAAACGACAGGAGAAAAAAAACAGCCAGCTTTAGTCTGCGCATTGCGCTCAACGATAAAAAAATTCAACGATGCGCCATTCCTGGAAATGCTCCGCCTCTCTTTGACCGTCGATTTTAGCTCAGGTTCCGCAGAACTAATGTTGGGTTTTCGTACATATTGTCTGGGTTGTCTCCATTTGTGTACGTTTTTAACACATTATGAACCCATCATGCTATTTGCCGTGAGCTAAAATGATGACAATCAAAACAAAATTATGACAACGTTATAATATCTACCACAACCACTCCATTATACAAGCATCCTCCTCCTCATTCCGTACCAGAACCAGCTGAAAATCCCCGTTTCCTAGTTATTCCTTGTAACTTTATAAAAGCGGGTTTGGCAGGACCTTTATCGCCCTTCATAGCGTATGGCATAGTGTACGTACTTGAGTACATACCGCTGTTTAAAGCCCTTATTTAACTATATACAAACTTTCTTTTGTAGTTAAATGTCCCTCCTATTTTTAACTTGATTGTTTGGAGAGCCTTGACCTAACAAAAGGAAAAGGACACAATGAATTCCTACGAATCACATGGGCATATTGATGCATAGGCCAACATCAAAACTTTCCCATGCCCAGAATTCTTCCGTGCCCCTCACCACGTATACCTTTTCAGGCCTTTGGTAGCTTTCAATACGGTGTTGTTTTGATCTTTAAAATAACCTACGGAGTTTCGAAACGTTTTGAAAATGTTTACACAGGGCGGATTGTTATGAAAACTCGTGTAGAAAACTACGGGAATAGAAGTTATAGGCCTGCTCAGCCTATTGAGGATGATAAATCGGTCTCTGTCCTCGTATGGGTATCGCCTAGTTCTTCGTTCCGGTAGGCTCCGGCCGTAGGCTGACAGTTATATTTATTAGGCTATGCGTTGAGTTAAATTTGGGTTCTTAGGAATAGCGTAACTTCAGGACTAGGCAAGGAGGCCCACGAGATATTATAATCTCGGCACGAGGGTATCCTTGTCTTGTCCTATTAAGTTAGTTACATCTTAGTATTCAATTAACACTGCATATATACCCTTGATTAGCATTAGTTCAATTAACTCTTCCTATATTATTGTCATTAAGATTTTAAATTATCCGTGTTCAATTCTGCTCCTTACAGCTCAATTTGAAATAAACTTATCAAGTAGGCTACCACATGCTAGAAAAACGTATATTTTTCATTTGCGGAAACTTGCGATGGGGTTTAACCCCCCCCCCCTGGGTACGGGACTGATTCGAAAGTGATTTCACCGCTTACCTTTATTGCATGTCGTATGTCACGTTCGCCTTCCGAGTTTTTCGTTTCCATCTCTGAATATTAACAACCCGGAGCAATTGAAACCTGTCGTGCCTGCTAAAGAAAGAAAAAGCAAGCACCCTCATCTCCTGATTTCTAGTGGCTGTAATAATTAGGGCGAATCCATACGTGCAGAATCCGCTGTTGGGAGTTTGTAGTGTACTGTATACAGAAGCATAAAGCTCTAATACTTGAACTTTTGGAAGGACACATTGCGCACCCAACCAACTACTGGGTAAAAAATTTATAAGACCTCCTTTAGCTTGTTTGCGTTTCATTTACTATATATTTTTATGTTTTAAAATCTTGGTTAAACTTTTATCTTGGAGGTGGAAAGATTAAGCACGTCAGTCAAATTGATAATGTTCGTTTTCAGCTTTGTTTTTTGTCGTGTACTATTAGAGGGCCTACGTGATGCCCTCTACGAACAGGGTTGGGGCACAAAGATGCAGCGATCAACGGAAGATGGATGTTGGCAGCTTTGATGCAAAACTATTGAGAAATCGCCGTTTGTTGCAAAGGCCTACGTGAGAGATACAATGTAAGCCTACAGCCTACTGACTTGCATCGGAGAATACAAAAATATTGACGCACCCCCCTAAAACGCGGCTTAACGCCAGGTTTTGCTGTCCCACGACTCGGGGTTCACAGTTGTATTTAATAGTAGGTCCGGCTCTTAGGTTGGTTGGGCTATCGATCGTGAGTTTTAACATGCTCTTTTAATGCTTGACCTGGTATTTATATGCGAAAATGCTCTGACAGAGGTCACGTCATCTGGATCAAAATATTCTTTGCTCGACTCCTGATTCTTTTTACTGGAAGTTACCTATATATGTAATAAAAAATATGTCTTGTCCACTCGTCATCGGAGGTACGAAGTATAATCAATAGTATATAATCAGTCTCAGGCATGATTAATGGTCTTTTCGAACTTTCATGTCACCGAGAAGGTGATGGATTAAAATAGTTATTTTTTTCAGGAAAGCCGGGTTACTTTCTAACCGTCAGGCTAAAGCTTGGCGTCTAATAGCGTTTTCAACTGGGAGCACTGGTGGAGCATTTCCTAGCACTGAGTGCCAGAAACGTATTCAACTGCGAAGTGCTGTACGGTGCGGTAGCACTGAACATGTTCAACTGGGACAGGGTGCACTGAGTCAGTTGACAACAATGCGACTTTTGCTGCACTATTAGCGTTTTTCCGTGGGAAAACTGGTGCAGCACTTTTTGCACTGAATGCCACAAAATCGTGTGTTGTGCCACAAAATTGTGTGTTGCAACCAGGGGCGTCGCGAGGGGGTTTCCATTGGGGGGTTTTAGGGGGGGGGGGGTGGAGACCTTTAGTTTTACATAGTTTTACCGACTGTAGTTGACGATTTTACCGACTGTATGATACAGTCGGTAAAATCGTCAAATATGGTCAAACCGTAAAATCGTCAATGTTGCAACAGTGAATTTGCGACACTGTGCCAAAAAGTGTTACACCAGGTTCCCAAGGAAAAACGCTAATAGTCAGTGCAGCAAAAGTTGCGGTGTTGGGTTGTTATGTGCCGCAAGTTTTGGCGCCAAATATGAATCTCGCTGATAAACATAAACTATATCTTCTTTTAGAGGAAATGTCATCCTTTAGTTCAAGTAGTAAAAGTGACACTGAAGAACTAGTGGTGTTCTACTGTTGGATTCCAAAATTCCTAGGCCAAAAATACGAAATTATAGAAATACGATACAAAGTTATACGAAAAAAACGAAAAAAGATACGAAATAAAAGATTGAAAACGCTATTAATGTTACTGCTCGGACACAGATGGCGCAAGTTACTGAGAAAACAGCCAATTGCGGCCATTTGTCCCATTCCTCCATTGGTAATTAATTGTCCGAGCCAAGCTGCAGGGCAGGATTGTGTTTACGGCGAGCACATTGTGGTTTGAAACGCTACAAGAATGCAAGTTAAGTTAATTGCGGGAAAAAACAACGCGCCCTTAGGTAAGTGAACACTCTTCTATGAGTAACTCGCTCAAAATTAGAGCATGTTTTCTGTGTTGGTGTTGTATACTTTGTATTACATACGGTACTCGGAAACGAAGCGAAGATTTCGTCAGCTTTTGAAGTCGACACCATTCGTGGATGTTTGTAACCTGTAAGTATCAACTCCGTTCATCTCTAGGGGCTTTGATGGTGGCAGAGTATGTCAAGCAAGAAGTCGATGTCCAAGTTGAATGGGGCAAGGAAACCAAGCTTGCTGTTGACAACGAGTTAATATTGGAATTGACCAGTACCATTGCCAGACATTTGGTTCGGTTGGCTCCGTCTACTTCGCTGTATGGGTCTAACATCCTCGAGAGAACCGAAGTAAACTTTACTTAATGTAATATAATACTTATAATTTAACCTGTTTAAACCTAGGTCGATCACTGGCTAAGTTTTAGCACCAAAGTCTCGGTAACCGATAGTCTAGTTCCGGAGCTAACTTACTTGGACCAAATCTTGGGACCGATTACTTTCTTGGTAGGACAAAAATTGTCTATGGCTGATTTGCTAGTCTGGGGAACGCTTTATGGTAATAAAAGAAATAAATGGCTAAGAACATATACTAACCTGTGGTATTGGTACAATTAGGGTTGGAGGCGTGGCAAGGCTCGTTAAAAGCTGGTAAAGCTCCTCCTAATGTGTTGAGATGGTACAAATTGGTCGCAGCTCAAGACAATGTTAAGAAAGTCATCGAATCTTTGCCTAAAGATGTTCAACCCCGAAAAGCTCAGCAAAGTAGCAGAGCTTCCCCTGCTCACAACGCCAGTACTGGTCGCAAAGAAGAAGGCAAGTTTGTGGAATTGCCTGGGGCTGAAGAAGGCAAAGTTGTGGTTCGCTTCCCACCTGAAGCTAGCGGGTACAAAGCAGTCCCTTTAATTTCCCAATTTAAATATTTCTGTTCGAATATAGTTTCTTACATATTGGTCATGCGAAAGCTGCGCTGTTGAACCAATACTATCAGCAATTATTCAAAGGCACACTAATTATGCGTTTTGATGACACCAACCCTGCCAAAGAGAAGGCTGATTTTGAGAAGGTAATTTTCTGCCTGAAAACCCACTTTTTGTTGTCGACTTCCGTTAAATGTCTGGAATTCGTCAAGTTTAGGATGGGAAGACATATTGTATTTATTTCTTCCCTTTAGGTTATTCTCGAGGATTTAAAGTTGCTGCAGATTCATCCCGACAAGTTTACTCACACGTCTGATCATTTCGATCTCATCGCCACGTACTGCGATCAGTTATTGAAGGAAGGCAAAGCCTACGTGGATGATACGGACCCCGAAACCATGAAAGTGGAGCGCGACCAGAAAGCCGAATCCAAAAATCGCTCTAACAGTAAGTAAAAATGCTCACTGCATTGTAACGTGATTTAATTTTTAAAATTTTTGAATTTTTAGGTGTGAAAAAGAATTTGGAACTATGGGAAGAAATGAAAAAAGGCAGCGAGGTAGGCCAACGTTGTTGCGTGCGAGCGAAAATTGATATGCAATCCGTGAATGGCTGTATGCGCGATCCTACCATATACCGCTGTAAAAACGAGCCTCATGTGCGCACAGGCTTGAAATATAAGTGAGAAAAACCTAATTTATTTTTCGAGAAAAACCTTAAGTTGTATTTAATTTCCCCAGAGTTTACCCGACGTACGACTTTGCTTGTCCCATCGTTGACAGCATTGAAGGTGTGACTCACGCTTTACGTACCACTGAATACCACGACCGAGACGACCAATACTATTGGTTTATTGAAGCCTTGGGTCTCCGGAAACCTTATATTTGGGAGTACGCCCGTCTCGCTATGATGAACACTGTCCTTTCTAAGCGTAGATTGACCTGGTTCGTGGATAATAACTACGTAGATGGATGGTAACTATTTTTTTGGATTGCGTTTTAATTGGTGTATTTAATTCATGATATTTCTTAGGGATGATCCTCGTTTCCCTACCGTAAGAGGAGTTTTACGTCGGGGAATGACCGTAGAAGGCTTAAAGCAGTTCATTATTGCTCAAGGATCTTCTCGCTCAGTGGTTATGATGGAATGGGACAAGATTTGGGCGTTTAATAAGAAAGTCATTGACCCAATTGCTCCGCGGTACACGGCTTTGGCCGAAAAGGAGACGGTGGTAGTTAATGTCAGAGGAGTGAAGGAAGAAAGCATTCAGGCAGCTAAGCATCCCAAGAATGAAGCGATTGGAACCAAGACGGTCATTTCGGGTCCCAAGATCTTGATCGAAGCCGTAGACGCTGAGACTCTCAAAGAAGGCGAGAATGCGACGTTTATCAATTGGGGCAATTTGCTTATCAAGAAAATCCATAAGTAAATCAATTTAATTCTAAATTGTTATTTACCACTCGCTTTCTTTTTTATGTTTTGTTAAATATTTGATAAGGAATTGTAAGGGAATTGATGAGGAAAATTGATGGGGGATTTTTCTTTAGGGAGAATGGGAAGATTGTTTCCATTGATGCAGATTCAAATTTGGATAACAAAGATTACAAGAAAACGGTGAAATTAACCTGGTTAGCCCAATCCGAAAAAGCCGCATTTACGCCAACAGTTTGCGTTTATTATGACCACATAATCTCCAAACCTGTGCTGGGAAAAGACGAAGATTTCAAGCAGTACATCAACGAAAACACCAAGGTAAGTTTTTTCTTTAAATATGCAATAGTTCAATATATTATGTTTACGGTTCGCAGACTGAGGTTCCTATGCTGGGAGACCCTGAATTAGTTAACGTAAAACCAGGAGACATTATCCAGCTGCAACGCAAAGGCTTTTTCGTTTGTGATTCGTCTTACCAAACCGCCAGGTAATTTCTGATATTTTTAATCAGTGTATTTAATATTAATTAACTGTGTGTTTTTTCTAAATTGTAGTGTTCATAGCTGTAAAGCTGCACCTATTGTCCTTTTTGCTGTGCCAGACGGTCATACCAAGGAGATGCCAACTGCTGGCCCCCCCAAAAAAGCCCTACAGATTGCTCCAGTAGAAGAGGTAAAAGTATTTTGTTTCCTAAGTTTTAACAGGCTTGCATCACCCATGGTTTCGTGATCGCAATTTAAGTTACAATTAACTGATGTAAGTAATGCTTGAATTGCAAGGGAACTTTAGAGAAGCGAGCAGGGGTTGAGATAAGAAAACGTGGACCGATTAGCGGGACGATAGTTTAGCGCTCGCCAAAATAAGAACCGTTTTTACGAGTGCCGTAGGGAAAATAAACCGCACGCTTTCAGTGACGTGGTCTTGTCAGTGTAGACTGTAGACGTCAAAGCTAACAGTTTAAGAGAGTATTCTAGTAATAGTAAGTTGATATTGTTTATTTGTATTAATTGTTATTGAGTTAATTGATCTGGCAAATTAGATTGGATTAATGAGTTGTGGTTTTTGGCGTGTTTTATTAATATATTAGTACGGTAACATTCCATATGGTTTACTCGTTGAATTCTTTGGTTGATTCTAGCTAGATTTCTTGCAATAGGATAATCTCTTGTTAACATTCCTCTGTACCTTCGTTTAGAAAGCCGCATCAGCCAAGAGTAAAACCGTTGAAAAGACTACAAAGCCCAAAGAACCTGTTGCTGAAGTTCCAGCAGTTAATAACAGTTCTGGAGCCTCGCCTTCTGTCCTAAACAACAAGATTAAAGAGCAAGGTGATAAAGTTCGATCCTTGAAAGCCGCCAAAGCTACGAAAGTAACAGAACGATCTAATACACGTACATTCATCTTTAATAATTTTGTTTCTTATTTTAGGACGTGGTAGACTCTACAGTGAAAGAACTGTTAGCTCTTAAAGCGCAATTTAAAGCCGCCACTGGTTTAGACTGGAGTCCTACTGTATCAATCCCTGTTAGTACTAGTAGTAGTGCTAGTAACATTGCATCTGCCGACAGTTCGGACTTATCTGTCAGAATTCAAGCACAAGGCGATAAAGTTCGATCCTTGAAAGCCTCCAAAGCTGCCAAAGTATGGAATAAAGCATCCACTAATTAGTTATAATCTTTATTGTTCTGATTTCTAATGGCTTATTCCATCTTTAGGACGTGGTGGATGCGACAGTGAAAGAATTGCTAGCTCTCAAAGCGCAGTTTAAAACTGTCACTGGTGTAGATTGGACTCCTGCTCCTGCGAGCACTGCGGGTATTACTAATAACGTTGAATCGGCTAGCAAACCGGATTTGTCTGCCCGGATTCAAGAGCAAGGCGAAAAAGTACGACAATTGAAGGCTCAGAAAGCTGAGAAAAGCCTCGTGGATGGTGCAGTCAAGCAGCTATTGAGTCTCAAAGCCGAATTCAAAACTGCAACTGGACAAGAGTGGAAACCTGAAGCTATTAAGCCTACAACAACTACTCTTAGTACAACAATGACAAACGCTAGTGCAAAAGATAGTACCAGCCAAGGAGCAGAAATTCTCAAGAAAGTTGATGAGCAAGGGAATGTTGTCCGTGATCTAAAGACCAAGAAAGCTGCCAAGGTAACATTCCATTATTGCGTAGTCGAATGTTTAAGATACTTTTTCCCCTATAGGAGGAGATTGACAAAGCTGTGGCTTTGTTATTGAGCCTAAAAGCTCAATATAAGGAAGCTACTGGACAAGATGTACCAGCTGCCGGACGCCAACCTTCAGCAGCTGCTGGAAAAAAGGAAGACAAACCCAAGAAGGAAGACAAACCCAAGAAGGAAGACAAACCCAAGAAAGTAGAGAAGAAAAAGGAAGTGAAGGAAGATTTGCAAGTAAAGTTTCATTATTTGGACGTTAATAGGAGGCTTGTTTTGCTAATAACAACCTTTTGTTTAGGATGGAGGTGTGAAGAAGCAGACGAGGTTAGGCCTCGAAGCCAAGAAAGAGGAGAATTTGGCAGATTGGTACTCGCAAGTCTTGACTAAAGGCGAAATGATCGAGTATTACGATGTGAGTGGCTGCTATATCTTGCGCCCTTGGTCATTCGCCATCTGGGAATCCATTAAAGATTTTTTTGATGCCGAGATCAAAAAGTTGGGCGTCCAAAATTGCTATTTCCCCATGTTTGTCTCTCATCACGCCCTAGAAAAGGAGAAGACTCATATTGCTGATTTTGCTCCTGAGGTATACCTTTTTTTTTTTTTTAAGTCTCTTAGTTGTGCTTATTTATTTTAAATAAAAAATAGGTCGCGTGGGTCACCAGATCTGGGGATACCGATCTAGCTGAACCGATTGCTATTCGCCCCACGAGTGAGACAGTCATGTACCCTTCATACTCCAAATGGATTCAATCGTATCGTGATTTGCCCTTAAAGTTGAACCAATGGAATAACGTTGTGGTAAGTTGGCATTTATTTTGAATTTTCTCGTTTCTAATGGATTTTGCCGATTTGTTCTCAGCGATGGGAATTTAAACACCCCCAACCATTCTTGCGCACTCGTGAATTCTTGTGGCAAGAAGGCCACACAGCTTTTGCGAGCTCCAAGGAAGCAGAAGAAGAAGTTTTCATCATTTTGGAGCTTTACTCCAAAGTTTATACCGATTTGTTGGCCATTCCCGTCATCAAGGGCCGGAAAACCGAGAAAGAGAAGTTTGCTGGTGGCGATTTCACGACGACCGTTGAAGCGTTCATTTCTGCCAGTGGAAGAGGCATTCAAGTAAGCCATTTTTATACTTTCAGTCATCTAGACTTGGTTTTAACGTACTTTTGGGGTTTATCTTAGGGAGCAACTTCGCATCATTTGGGTCAAAACTTTTCGAAAATGTTTGAGATCCTCTATGAAGACCCTGAGACACAAGAAAAGAAGTTTGTGTACCAAAACTCATGGGGTCTTACTACCCGTACCATCGGTATGACAAAATAGATCTAAATACCTTTTCAGTTGTAGTTCAAAAAGTTTTATAATAAACGATTGTTCTTTAAATTTCTTTTACAATTAGGTGTAATGATCATGGTTCATAGTGACAACCAAGGCTTGGTTCTGCCTCCTCATGTGGCCTGCGTTCAGGTAGTCATCGTACCTTGCGGAATTACCGCCTCCATGGGCGATGCGGACCGCATTTCGCTTCTTAAAGCTTGCCAAGACTACGATAAGACCCTAGTTGATGCTGGAATTAGAGTAAAAGGCGATTACCGTGATAACTACTCTCCAGGATGGAAGTTCAACCATTGGGAACTTAAGGTAAGTTTTCTCGTCAGGAGAATTTCAATAAATTTGATAATGTCACATTAACTTCGTATTACTTGGAAAATTAATCAACTTTCTTACAAGGGTGTTCCCATTCGTCTTGAGCTGGGACCTCGTGATGAAAAGCAAGCGCAGTATGTAGCGGTTCGACGAGACAATGGCGAGAAGGTAACATTGCCTAAAGCTAGTGCTGCAAAGGATATTGCCAACTTACTAGAAGATATTCATCATAACCTCTTAGCCAAGTATTTTTGAGTCATTATGTATATGGATAGGGTACGTTAACTAGTAAGAATGTTGTTGTAGGGCTTCAGCTGATATGAAGTCTCATACGGTTGTGGTTCATGCTTGGGAAGATTTTGGGAAGGAATTGGACAAAAAGAAGATTCTTTTGGCTCCATTTTGTGGCGAAGGTCCTTGTGAGGATTTAATCAAGAAGGACAGCACGAGGTATGAATTCTTTAATTTGAGTAATTGTGGTAAAAATTAACCGTTAACTGTGTATGGAATGTAGGGAGGAAGCCGCTGAACCTGGTGCGCCAGCCATGGGTGCCAAGAGTTTATGTATCCCCTTTGAGCAGCCAGGCGATGCCACCAAGCAAGCTAAATGTATCCATCCTGCTTGCAACAATAAGCCCAAATATTACTGCTTATTTGGCCGAAGTTATTAAGGAAAGCAAGAGGTAAAAGATTCGGGTCACGGGCTTCCATTTTGATGTCTTTTTTTATTTTGATTTCTCTTGTGGGCGTTAGGTGCAAGTACCTTTAAGTTTGTCCTCATTTTGCTTCCTCTAGTTCCTGACGTGGTGACAGTGCATTTTCAGCTGTGTATTTAAATAAAAAGACTGAGTAATATCAGTCGGAATGCTCGAAATACATCTTCAGCTAATAGAAGCCTTGTTATTATTAGAGAAAATCATTGGCCAGTGAAATAAGCGTAATGTAGACTAGTTTCGAAGCTTTTTGAAGAAGATGATTTGGTGGTAATAAGAAAGCATGTATTTCAGACAACCAGGCATGTGACATCGACAGATGGTAGACAGTGTTAACCAGACGCTTGCATGTTGGCTTAGATGGGAGCTTCCGAAATAACACGCTTCTTAGATGGGAGGTTTAATCCAACTAGAACGAATAAAGGTTAGGATGGGTTCATTTTCTTTATAAGCAATATTTACCTTCTTGAAGCCAATATCTGCGGAATACTCTCTGAAGCATTGACGGCAGAGGTTCAGGCCATATTTACGGACAATACCGTGTCGGTTAGCGCACGCCCGGCTGTAAAGTAGTCAAAATTTTAGATGGTTGCAGAACAAAAACCATGCTTAAGATAGGCTTCACCATTTATGTTAATCTTAATAACTGAACTTAAACGGATGAAAATAATGAGGATTAATTACCAAGATCGAGAGCCAGGTCCGTAGTTACGAGGGTGAGAATACCACAAAGTTTGGAAACCCATTTTGTTTAACAGATTTGTGAACTTTTCGACACAAATGCCACAAGGCTAGGCAAGCGCTCGTTACAGAAAGAACCGCTTATCCGACAATGGCGCGACAGTCGTTTCATAACAAACGTGGATAAAATACGCAAACAAACCAGCGTGTTTGATTAAAAAGTTGCCGCAAAATTAAGCTGATAAAAATACATCACTTTCAAGAATGGGAGAAATAAAAAAACCAGTTTTTTCAGATTTAGGAGCTGATGATGAAGAGTCAGAAGTTACCGAAATTGAGAGCCTGTGTTTAAACTGTGGGGAAAATGTAAGTCTTTGACTTTATTGTTCCATGTTAGTAAAATAAAAGTAAAGTTAAGTAATGTCATTAACTTTTTAAAAACCTTTCTTTAGGGTGTTACACGGCTCCTTCTGACTAGGATACCATTCTACAAAGAAATTATCCTAATGTCCTTTGAGTGCGAGCATTGTGGACATAAGAACAATGAAATTCAATCGGGAGAGAAAATTCAAGAAAAAGGGATCCGGTTTGAAGCTCGTATCGTTAATGCCAGAGACATGGACAGACAAGTAATCATGTCAGACACTGCGAGCGTCAGCATCCCCGAATTGGAATTTGAGATCCCTGCTCAAAGCCAAAAAGGAGGTAATAACTTTTCACGTTTTATAAACCACGAGTTTAGATTTTTATTTTGTTCTCAGAGATTACAACTGTAGAAGGAGTGCTTGACAGAGCTGTTGCTGGCTTGGAGCAAGACCAAGCTTCCCGCAGAGAGTTGCACCCAGAAGCTGCAACTCAGATTGATGAATTTATTACCAAAATGCAAAAAGCTAGAAACCTCGAAACTCCCTTCACACTGGTACAACTTTCTCTTTTCCAATTAGCCAAAGTAAACCAACAGTTTTTCTTAAGATTGTGGATGATCCTGCTGGTAATAGTTTTGTAGAAAACCCATTTGCGCCACATCCAGACCCAACTATGAATATCACTCATTACATTCGTTCTCAAGAACAGGATCACAGCCTAGGAATCTACTCTGCCCAGGAGATAGCTGCCAATGATGCTATCAACGAGGAAAATGAAGAAGAGGATTTGTCAGGAGAAAAGTTGGAAAATGAGGTCTTGCATTTTGGCACCAACTGTTCAAATTGCAATGCTCCTTGCGAAACCAACATGAAAATGACAAGTACTGACTTGGTTTTAACCTGTTTAGTTAGTTATTTTTTCTCTGGAATTTTTTAGACATTCCGTTTTTCAAGGAAGTCATTATTATGGCCACCGTTTGTGATGCATGTGGTCACCGTACAAATGAAGTCAAGTCTGGTACTGGAATTGCGGATAAGGGGACCAAAATTACTTTGAAAATTACTGATCCCTTGGATCTGTCCCGAGATGTGTTGAAAGTAAGGTTCTTCAGTCCATGCAAGTAAGTCACTAAATTTTTCTTTTAATTTTCCTACCCTTAAGTCTGAGACATGTATGCTGTGTATTCCGGAGTTGGACTTTGAAGTGGGGTCGGCAACGTTAGGTGGTCGCTTTACGACCATCGAAGGCTTGTTAACCTCGATCAAAGAGCAGCTTGTTGGAAAAAATCCACTTGTTTCTGGCGATTCGGCCAAGTCGGATGTTAAACAGCGTTTAGAGGAATTTGGAGAGAAAATTGACAGCATCCTAGCTTCCAAAATGACGGTGCATATTGTACTGGATGATCCTGCTGGCAATAGTTATTTACAAGTAATTTTGTGCCTTATGAGAAAATAATTGATCTTATCGATGCAATTTTTGTTAAGAATATATATGCGCCGGATCCTGATCCTGATATGGAAATTGTCCACTACGAGCGTACGTTTGAACATAAGGAAGAGTTGGGCTTGAATGATATGAAAGTGGACGACTACTAACAAGTTTGTTATTTAAGTTGACGTGTTTGGGAATAGAAGGGCCATTTGGCAATGTTTCAAGTTAAAACGCGCTTTGGAAAAGACAAAAATTGTTGTTTTTACTTTTTTTTATATACATATAGTGTAGTGCGTGACTTATTTTACCCAGCCAACGGATTGGCGTGGATACTAACGCTGTTAAGTCTGACGTCTTTGAGGGGGGTGTAATTTTTGGGGTTTACTGGCTGCTTTTCAAGTTCGTCTAATGTGTCGAAGCCGTCAATCACCCTGAGAGACAAGTTTTAACACCGACGTTTTTGAATCATCAACCAAAAAAATTCTTACTTGCCAAAGATGGTGTACTTGTGATCCAAATGCGCTTGAGGAGCATAAGTAATGAAAAACTGACTGCCATTTGTGTTTGGTCCACTATTCGCCATTGAAACTATGCCCCTGGCCTTGTGCTTGAGTTTAAAACATTTTTTAGCAAACAAAAACATAATAGAAATAGTTAAAAGTACTTTGAGCTCGTCTCTGAATTCGTCTTCGAACTTTCTGCCCCATATTGAAGTGCCTCCTTTACCCGCCCCAGTCGGGTCCCCAGTTTGGACCATAAAGCCTTTAATGTTACGGTGAAACAAGCAGCCGTTGTAGTAATCCGTGGCACACAAGGCAAGGAAGTTCTAGAGAGAAAATGTATTTTAACTTCTTTGCAAGGTTTGCAGGGTTCTTTGTTACAAACCTCGCATGATTTCGGCACCAGCTCGCAAAACAACTCAATTTTGATATCTCCGAGATCTGTATGAAGAGTTACTGCCTATAATATGAGTTATTAGTGAATCATTAAATACGAAATTCTCATAGTTTTACCATTATTTCGAAGGCGTGAAAACAACTTATGAAACGCCGGTTTTATGCGGATAGCGGTTTCGATTCAGGGCGGGTCTCGTCCCGCGGCTGAGAGCCTTTGTGCAAGTTTCGGGGCTTCGCAGTCGAGATCCCACCCCTGGCAATGGGACCGAACGCGGCGGTTCCGACTATGCGGGTAACACTTCCTACATGGCGTTCAGCGGAGCCCGCAAGTCGCGGCGCTAAGAAAAGGTAATTTTTTGTGATTGAGCGTGTAAATTAACCAAATCACCTAAAGACTTATTTAAGCACTCAAAAGAAATACAATGTTGCCGTCCCTATGAGAACCCGAATCGATTTTGAATGCGCTCATAGGTAAAGGCGCTAGGCCTCCGGCCAACTGTCCCCCCAATGTTATAAGCATAGGAAAAATTTTTAATTTGGCGGAAAGGGGCGGAGCTTAAACCTCTAAATAATTAATTACTCGGTTAATATTCATAACTCGCATAGAGGTTCTTCAGGCAGAACACTTATTTTGGTCGCCTCTATAACATATATTTTTCTTGCACTTGACTCACCCTTTAAGTTGATTCCCAAAGCATCATTGACAATGATCAAGCCAGCATTTCAGCTATAAAGTGCAAAATGTAGTCAAAAGTATCTAAAAACTTCTAGAAAAATTAGTACAATCACTAATTAACACCTGCCCATCACTGTCCAGCATTTCTTTTTTAGTAAATTTAGCTTTTTTTAGTGGGCATTTCCATTGTGAATTTGCATTTGGCGCCTTTTGCACTAGCACACCTCCTAACGATGTATAACTTCAACAGAAGAACAACAACGTGGATCCTACGAAGTTCGATCGGCACTTTCTTTGGAACCCAGGCAAGATCAACTTCATTATACATTATACCTCCTTGTAGCAAGTTTAATGCATATTTGCCAGTATTGCACGTACGTTGCTTTTATGTATTTGATTATTGATCTGGGCGTTATTTATAGAAAACTCGTGCTTCTTATTTTGCAGGACATTATTTTACCGATACCGTTACGTGTTAGGCACTAGAAAGAGAGAACACCCCCATAAATATGGCCGAAGCCCAGGACTCAAGAGGGGCAGTAGGTCTCCGAGAAGAAACGATTCGTATGGTCCGCGCCCTGCTTATTCCCCACAAAAAGGGCGTCCTCCTCAGTGTCTTTCTGAAACTGTATAGAGAATTCAACGGTAGAGACTTACCCTACGCTGAAATGGGCTTTGGCCAGCCGCTCGCTCTTCTATTAAGTTTGCGCGAAGCTGTGTCCGTCATACATCTTACTACTCGAGATGTGATATTAACGCCTGTGGCCAGCGAAAAATCCGCCCATTTGCGAGAACTAGTCGTCGGGCAAAGCGACAGCAAAAGTCACAACAGCCGCACTTTAGATAATGCGTTACGGTTCCAATCATACGCCGTTAAAGCAGCCGTCAACAAAGTAACTCGAAACGTTGCGTGCGTTCAGTCGGCTTCTTCCAAGCCACCACTGCTTCCCACGGCCCCCGATAACCGTCGCACATCACCTTCATTACCGCAGTCGCAAAATCAACCCTTAAGGACGGGAAAAGTTGCGGAACAAACGGTCCGCTCTCCTCTAAAAATACCAGTTCCGGTCCCTCAGCCCGTACTATCCCAGGTTGTTTCAAAACCTCCTGACGAGACACACCAATCTGGCTTAGAGCCGTCATGCCGTAGTCTGACCAGGAACGAGTTTCGGTCGGAAATCATTGCCCTCCTAAAGCTTTTCCCCGATGGAATCTACTTGGCGAACTTGACGACGGAAATTAGACGCAGACATGGCAGTATGCCGTTTTTCAAACCTATGGGATGCTCTAAGCTGTCGGAGTTTCTTCTCATATATCCGGACGACTTTAAATTAGCCGAACTTGGACGCGAGTTATATCTTTCGTTACGTCATTCGACAACTGAGCCCGTCCAAGAGCGTCAAGGTAATATTTTTCTTCTTGAGATATCTCTACAATTCACCACACTTGGTCGGATTGGAATAAATACCGGTATTATCGTATCTTAATAGTCGAAGCAGCTGCGCCACTTAGACCCATTATGGACACTTTAAAGAAGGAACTGTATGAATTACTGCGGGTTTACCCCAACGGATTGTGGTGTTATGCCATTGAGAAGTGCTACAGAGTAAGTTTTCACTGTTGCTACTTTTTTAAATTTTATTTACACTCAGTGTTGCGCTGTACTTTGTGTGCATCAGTCATAATGTTTTCGTTGTTGCTTTGTTTAAGCATTCTTAAAGATTCTGATTGTTGCAAGAAATGGGGAACGGAATCTCGTTAGGCTTGAATAATCATTGTTGAGGATATCTGTTAACGGATTTTTTTTTTTTAAATACTTCTAGGATAAGTATGGTCGTGAGCTGAATCCTGCATTATATGGTTTCCGAAACGTTACCGATTTGGTGAGCCATATGCCAGACGTAATTTCAATGATTCGTCCAGCTGAGCTGAGCGATTTCTTGCTGTTTGAAAGAAGTTTAGCACCCCCGCCTGGTTTCAAGATCAAATTAGAAGGTAATTTGGCTCAGCGTAAAAAGTAATGCATGCTCTCTAAAGAAATAATAATGGGCTGTTGCGACTGTTTCAGAAGACGAAAGTGTTCAACAGAAAAGCGTACCCACTGTGCCCTTCCACATCAAAGAAAGGATTCGAAAGATGCTCCGCTTTTATCATGGGGGAATTGTATACGGCAAACTTTACTCAGCGTATCTGGTAACTTCCGCATTTCTTAAGAATAAAACCTAGTTCGTGGAAACAGATACACTCAGGGACCCGGAGTCACTCATTCTCGCGGCTCCGCTTTCTTGCTCAATAACGTCTAGACATACAAGCCGCTGTCAATTCACGAGTCCCAGTCCCAGCGTGCTTTGTTTTCACGGTGTTTTTGGCACTTCAGTTCTATTTGAATGTGCATTCAAAATAACTCATCGAGTACTCATTGCTTACTCACTCGCCATTCTAAATCACAGCTTAGCCAGTTAAACTTTAAGAATAGCTGAACATAAACTTCAATAGAAAAGTTGGGTTCTGTTAAAATTGTTTTTCAGGCATTCACAGGGGAGCAATTCGAACCTTCCAAGTATGGATTCGACAATGATTATTCATTCTTGGTGGCCATCAAGGGGGATATAGTAGACTTGGTACGCCATCCCGAAAAAGGAGCCATGATTATGCTGGCACGGAATCCAAAGTTGGACGTGTTACCTCCGCTGCCTAAAAGAGTAAACACATCTTTGATTAGCTATGATTAAAATGCGTTATTGTTGCTATAGAATTCTTGTGCTCTAGTTGCTGGAAATGAACTACGTACCAAGAAGTGACATTGCGCATAAAGAAGATCGTTTATCTTTTGCCGTATTGGAAGAGAATTTCACGGATGGAAGCGAGTGGCACCCAATTAAGCTCGGAGAGGTTTATACTCCAGTCAAATTCTGGTTTTACTTGGATACATTTGATGATGAGCTGGATCGTTTGGATTGCAAAATGACGTAAGTTAGTGTTTAATCATTTGTTTCCCGTCCTTGGGTGGAATTGGGGGTAACCCGAACGTAAAATACGAAAAAGAGGTATCATGCTAATTTTACTTCTAACTATAGAGAATTTTATAATCGTCAAGAAAGTGTGGATTACAAAATCGCATTTGAAGGATTGTGTGAAGGCTTATTGGTAGCTGCGAAATGTCCCACAGACGGCGTCTGGTACCGTTGTTTAGTCAGAGAGCTCAAAACGTTCGGCAAAGTTGAAGTACCTGATTTAAATTGATGCGAATAGTTTTGATCATGTTTGTCGTTGTGTGTTTCCATTTTTAGCTACTATGCTTGGATTATGGAACTCCCATAAGTGTGCCAGTCAATCAAGTGTACGGATTACATCGCCAGTTCCTAAGTTTGCCGGTTTTCTGCCTCCGAGGAGCTTTGGATAACCTAAGACCTTACCCACCTGCCACCAGTTTCTCCAAAAACAGTGTGAAAAGGTTTATGCAGTTGGTTTTCAACAAATCGTTGGCCTGCAAGGTTGTGTGTACGAGTATTAGCAAGGTATGTGTAGTGATTTCTTCAAACAAGGTATAGTAATTACTAAAACTGGTCATTATTGTCAATTGTAGGTTGGTGAGAAGATTTTCCAAGTGGTTTTATGTGATACAAATGGTGACGATGATGTATTCATTACCGATGCGCTTTGTAACGAGCAGCTAGCCTTTGCTCCTGATCCAAGTGATGGGACAGTACGTTATTTGTTCGTCAAAAGGTTTCTACTGACCTCTTTTTTATATTTTATAGGTTTCTCCCTTCCCGCTGTGCTCCTCACCTAGTCTTAGTCAGGTTTCTTTCTCATCCACCTCTTCAAGCCAAGTACAGGAGACTGTAAAGGGACCAACATCCCTTCCAAGTCCTAAAATACCAGAGACAGGTGTTTCCAGTGGTACCGGTACTACAGATAGCAGGCTGAGTAAAGATTTGCTCCAAAAGGCATTGGAGAATCTGTCAGTAAGTCAGCCAAGCAGAGTTGCACCAGCCTCGCCCACCGCTTTCACACTGCCGTCATCTCTGAGCTCTTCCCAGCCGAAGCCAAGCCAATGGGATGTACTTTTGGAGCAACTGGCCCAAAAAAATACTTATTCCATGCCTGCTTATGCCTCCAATCCTCCCTTCAGCAATTTTGGTATGCTAATAGGGCAAAATGTGGCGATGACACCAGAAATGATGCGGTTATACCAAATGATGAGCGCTTGTCAAGCTCCAGCACCGAGTTTGAACAACTTTCAATCGTTGTCAACGGTTAAGCCAACCCCTTCGCAACCAGAAACATTAGCACATCCCCCTAAACCAAGCCCGCCCCCAGAAACGGTAACTTACGCCACAAATTCGGACAGGTGAATAAAACAATTGTATAATAGGAAACAGTGCAACTGAGTTCAAATTCTTGGATTTTTCTTGTAGTGGCGTTGTAGCGGACCAAAGGGCGTCTGAAAGTGACGATGATATCAGTTGGCTGGGAATTGTGCGGAGTGTAAAGCCTGTGGGTATGTTGTTTTTAATTTCGTTTAATTTTCGAACAATTTATAGGTTGATTTGTTTTTTATTAATGTTTTCTAATCCTTAAATCGTTTTTTGCTCTTCGTTTCAGAACTGGTGCCCGGGACTAAGATTCACATTGTCAATTTGCGAGATACGGCGTATTTGACAAGTGCTGAATTCTCGAATTTGATTCCCAAATTTGGAAAGAAAGATTTGGTTCAAACCACGCTGAAAACTAAGAAGGTAGAGGCAGATACGTTCGTTGCGGAGCGAAATTTGCACGATTTCCTTTTTGAAGAGTTAGAAAAGTAAGATTTATATCTATTCTTTCACGATTTCGTCTAAGCTTAGATCGGCTTTCGTAGGTATAATGTGCCTGGACTCAAGGATTACCAAGGGATCTCTAAAGATAGTGTGGTTCTTTACGAGATGGCAAAAGTCCCCCAACTTTTGACCGTTATCTGTAACAATGTCCACAACGACCCACATTTGATGGCCGTTTGGAGAGCTGTGCAGCAGCAAGTCCAGGCTTTCCGGCCTGATGATTCGTATTGGAATGAGTGTAAAGAATAAGATTCGTTTTTTTGGTAAGCTTTGTGCTCTTCCATCCTCGTGTAAGGGGTTCATCCTTTGATCTGTTTATGACTGTTTTGTAACCAAGAGAAGTCCATTGTGCCGAATTTGTGCAGGGGTAGCTGACTGTTACTTTCGAAATGCAATAATCTTCAGCCTTAGTTTTCCTTGTTGGAAGTGATTTAGGCCTTAATTATGTGTTCAGTTTTTGAGTTTTCGCCAATCACCAAGCACCACTGAGGCAATCAGAAAAGGCTTTGCGATGGGTAGGAGTCTGACAAGTCTCTCGGTTGTGGCTTTCGGCTATTTAAGACAAGACTTGTAGTGGCTTTGGTTGGGACTGATTGCAAATATAGTATACGTGCTTACTGTCAGCTTCAGTTGAATTGCTTTGATCAGACTGAACTAACGTACGGTATTTTTCTAACCTAGTCAACTTTTATAGTTTGACTCCATTTTGTAGAGGATGGCGTTTTTGAACGCTTCATTTCTTCGGTGTCCAAATGCGGAGTGCCTTTTTGTACCATCTGCCCCCATTTTAATCCCCGCAACCACATTTTACCCTGACATTCAACCCTATGATTATTACTGTAAATAATTAGTATATAAGGTTATATGTTCGGACAGCGTTACCGCTGTCTCGGCGCTTCCGACGTTCCAACCGACGTTGTGGACCTGGCGCCCCCATGCGGGCTTGTTACTCTTACCGATGATGCGGGACGTCCGCTCCGAGAATGCATTGGAAAAGCGCGGGAGAGTGGATTCTTTTGCCAATCGCGGCAATCAGGTCCAGGGTATGTGAAAGGTGCAATGAGCAGAACCTTTTTGTTGAATTATGCCATCAAGTTTTACCGTGGGAGAAGGTATGTCGGTTCGTTTGAAATAAAGAAAAACTTGAAAAAAAAAATGTTTTTCTTTTTCTGGGGGAGTAGGCTCCTGTTTTCGAGCTGTCCTGGGAATGATCCCGATTCGTTGTCTTTCACATTTGCTGTTTCATTATGGCAGCTGCAGACCATAAAGCCTTCTTAACGTGTTTCCTTTAGCTTTTACTGTGCAGATTGATACCAGGGGTCTTGAAGTGAATCCGTTGTTTCGTCTTGTCAAGCAGGAAAGGTATTTTGTGTACAAAGGTGCGACATGGGTGTTGCCGTCAGTTAGTAAACGAGCTCTAATTTTTTTTTAATTATTCAAAGAAGAACGACCAAGGAGGGTGGGTCACAGGAAAGAAATACAGACCTTCGTCATTTAAAAAGGCGATGGTAGCAAAGGCGAGGGCGAAAGCATAAATCACGGATTTGTGCAGGTATCGAACAGGCAATCCTGGTGCACCAGAGTTGCTTTCGAAGGAAGGTCGTCGCAATGTGGCCTTTGACGTTAAACGGTGGTCTTTTTTTTGGGGGGGGAGGGGAAGGCATGTAGATTCGTAAGCCATATTTTAATATCAAGAACGTGTTTTTCGGAATAGGCAATAATGATATTGTCACGGCTATATTTCACATTGCTTGTGCTTTTTGCATGCTTCGCTTGACTCATTTAGCTAGATCAGCGTAATACCAGAGGATCCATCCGCCTGCGGCCCGGATTACGCGTCCTGTACGGATACACCAGTCAGGGTGGATCCCGGAATGCGAGGATGATGTTGTTAGTCCTGTGGGAGTCTTAGTTAGGACGCCGGAGAGTTGAGTTTAGAGAGTCGAAGGATAGAGTCCTTAGTAGTGTTGCTATGTCTTAGTCCCTATTCTCTGTACATTTAGTCCCCCTTAACTTTACCGCTGTGTTTAACCGAATACAGTTCTGTAAATCCACCTTCCTCGAACTTTACTCCTAATTCCTGACAGATTTGATGCCCTGTCAGAATTGGGCGTGACAAATGGTGCATCGACCGGGAAGATGGACCCAATCCCGGTCGATGCACCAATTGTCACGGTCTAATTTTACCAGGGCATCAATCTGGCAAGGGATTAGAGTAAAGTTCGGGAAAGGTGGGTTTAATGATCTGTATTTGGGGAAAATACAGTGGTAAAGAAAAGAGGGACCAACACTACCAGAA
>RJJA01000545.1:1927-29062 GCA_003724045.1 Lepidurus arcticus | reverse complement strand
ATTTTACCGGGAACCTTTTGGATACAGTGGAAACAAATAAGGAATTCCTGGGGGAAGCAAAAAGTCTCATTTGCATAATTTTCGAATCTATTTTTTGGAGCTAAGGAAATTCACAGAACACAAATTCCGACAGATTTGGAAAAACGAGAACTAGAACAATATTTTAGCGGGATAAATTTGAGAAGAAAGCCAAAAAATTCACAAAACAACACTGGCGCTTGCTGGAGTAACGCTTGTGTCTCTCACCTCGTTGACACTCCGTTAATCCCTCCACACCCCCTCTTCATGTTGCTGCACCTCCAGCAATAATGCGTAGGTAATCTACAAAAGTGGAGATTAAAGTGTATTAGGATTAAAAAATTAAAAGAATATAATTTTTTCTTAGATTTACTTGACTGTGGGTCCCCCTTACTTTGTAGGCTATTACCTGCTCAATACAATGTTGCGGAACTTTTTTTTAAACTTAGTTAATTATCGTTCATTCGTCAACTTTTGTTCAGTTCCGTGCGAATTCTACAAAAACTAGTTCCGGATCGGATATCAGAGTTCCGATCAAGTAAGTTCCGATCAAAGATCTAATCAAAGTTCCGATCAGAGATCTGAACTAGTTCCCATCACAGTTCCGATCCAAGATCACTTCATAGTTCCGATCCCTTATCCGTTCAAAGTTCCGATAATTTTATCGAAAACAATTGTAAAAAATTAGAACAGAGTAAGAAAGTTTCAAACTGATTTGAAAGTTAAATTTCCCGAAAAAAACATTTCGTTCCCTGCTACTTTCGGGGCAACGCCGTTCAGTTGTTTTTGTGACATGACATGCCCCTGCCTATTCCTATACCCAATATTAGAGCTCGTGATGACGAATATTCACAATATCGAATATGGGTAGAGGAACATTGCCCGGAGAAACGTATAGAGAAAGGGAGCCATTTATTTTTCCGTATTTTTACGAAATAAATTGACCCGACCGGGTTTCGAACCAGCGACCTTTCGATCACAAGGCTTGCGTCTTGTCCACTCGGTCATACGCTTATATATAATGGGCGTTGAAACTTCTATAAGTGCAACATATGAAGTAAGCTGGCTTACGTGTATATTGTTCCATAGTGTTCCATCTATTGTTCGCTTTATAAAAATTCAAAATCCTTCTAAAAGGCCCCTTCAAAAATCGTCAAAAATTGAGAGCCTCGCTCCTTTCTCTGTTCCCAACTCCCCTGCTCGGTTTCCTATCCCCTATATTCGCTTTCGTGATGCCGAACCTTCACAATATTGAATATGGGTATACGACGAAATAGAAGTGCATAGGTTTCGATCCAGGGATCTCTCTCACCCTAGGCTTGCGCCTTATCCACTTGGTCGTACGCTTATATTAGAAAGGCGTGGAAACTTCTATAAATGCAACATATGAACGAAGCTGGTGTACAGTACTCTCCAAAAAAAAACGACCCCAACAAACCATACTGTCCTAATGGCCCGCAACCGCGTGTCTGGAAACAGTGCTGCGAATGGCCGTGCGAATAGCCCTAATGCTGTTCCGTAGTGCTGTTCCCAGACGCACAGTTGCGGGCCATTAGACGGTATGGTTTGTTGAGGTCGTTTTTTGGAGAGCACTGTACGTGTACCATGGGTGTACTCGTGCGTAACATCCATCCATCTTTTGTTCGATTTATAAAAATTTGTTTTGTTTCATTTTGAAACCTTGCTCCCCTTTAGAAGAAACCGTTAAAAGAAAACGATTTGGGGAACCGGATTAGAACAAGAACATTATGAATCGAGTTCGCTGTTCATAGCTTAGCCAGGCAAACAAATTTGTTTGCAAACAAAAGCTAAAGGATGTCGAAAAGAAATAATATTGCGTTTATAAAACCGGACGAGCCTGCTTTCATAAAGCGTTTAAAAGCAAGTGCAGGATACGTAGAAGGACCAGACGTCGACACAAAAGTAATAGTGTGTCCAATTCCCCAGTTTTTTTCTAAATAAATTCATACATTTTCCCCCCAAATGAACATGAAGAGAACAGCATTGTCTTTCGATGAAAGGGAAGAGCGAGACGATGCCGATGATGAAAAGCCCTTAGTCGTCGTACTAAAATCAGGAGATTTGACGGCCGAAGAAGTTGAAGTTTTGGCTAAAACAGACGAACCCAAGGAAGACGAAGGTTGATTCCGCTCTTTATAAATAAACGCGTTAAATGCCTTTTTAAAATGTCTTCCTGTTTCAGTACCTGGTGATGGAAGAATTCTGTTCAAAAAGCCCAATAAAAACAAAATAGAAGTTAGTACGTCAAACCTGCAAGCTTCGACCGTTTCTCCGAAGTCGACTAACGAATCGGAAACATCTTCGAAGATCTCAAAGGATAAACCTCCACGAAAGCACGCGAAACCCCGAAAATCTTTACTTTCATTTAATGACGAGGATGAAGAGTCTTAGTCTTTTTTTTTCAATACAGTTATCTCTTGTACAATGTAATGTCACTTGTTTGCGTTTTCAGCGCGAAGTTCGCCACTTCTACACAGCAAGGCAGGCGTCCGACATAAGTTCCGTATTTAGGAATGGAGCAAACAGGAAAGTTTTTCTACAAGCAAGTTGACCAAAAAGAGGAAAAAGAAAACAAGGAGGACAGACAAAGGGCGCGAGAGACGAACAAGCTTTGGAATTATATACGAGAGCCAATTATAAGTCATCTCCTGTTTTTCTCACATTCAGAATCAAAAAACGAACACCCATGGCACATTGTGTAAAAGGGGAGGACATAATTGTCAGCAGTATAAAACTCGTTGCATTTTTTCTCGTACAGAAAAATCAACCCAAAAAACTACCATTAACGGGACTTAATTGGTTACACACGCAACAGAAAAAAGAAAGGAAACTTTTTAATGTCCCCCTAGATTTGAAATCGTTGAAATGACTGGAATGTCGAGCATTTGTGTCTTCCAAAAATACTAGAGATAATAACTAAGCAAGATAGTGCGGTTTTCAATAGCTAGTTTTCAGACTTTTTGTTTTTTAAGCATAAGGACTGTTTTATCAATCCCTTCACCATCAAAGCTTGTCAAGTTTGTTTTTGATTCCTGGGATTCGTAGATCGGTAGAAAAACTGAAGCCAGAAGTGGAGGAAAAGTCAAAAGGGAAAAAAGAGGGTGTTTTGTGTGTTTCTCGGCTAGAAGAGTCCCTTCTTCTTTTTTGTCTTCTCCTTCCCATCTACTTGCCTGCAAAAGAAACAAGAAAAAGGGGCGTAACCCAAAACCCAGCATTAACTACTGACACAAGGTGGGGAGACAACAACAACAACCGAAAGTGAACGTTAAAGCTAGAAAATAGGTGCAAAATATGCGACATTTTAATTTAATATCAAGGCCAGGGAGTATTGTCCGTTGTACACTAGTTGATCGTTTGAACTTTTTCCTTTTATGCTAAAAAAAGGTTAAGGCTTGGGTAAGCCGGTCCGTAAAGAAAGCGAGCGTCGAAACGAAGCCAAAGGACCGTGGCTGGTACCCACAGACGCTCCCCTATGACAATTAACCAACATGCAAATTTTTCGGTGATTTTTTTATAGGATACTTTAAGATTTTAAGTATTAGAAAATTAAACCAAAATGGCCCAAAAAAAGCGCTGGTATGCATAATTAATTTAAGAGTCATAAAGTAAAAATTTTAACTTACTCTTTCGAGTTGGCTTCTAAATCCTTTTGTCGGAGTTCAAGTAAAGTGATGCCATTGGCTGCCTCCCAGTGTTCGCGATCAGCTTCCAACGCTTTGCGTTTTTCTTCCAATTCGGAAGCTTGCATCTCCAGGGATTTGCGCATTTGCTCGTGTCGGCGTTGCAGCTGTAATTACACCAACCAATAAGATACACTTATTTATAACACTTAACTCAAATTCAATAAAAATAGTTAAAAGAAATCAAAGGTTACAAAAATCTTTTGATTGTGGAATTCTAAAACTATTTTCTAATTATTTAATATTCACTTTATGGATAAGGAGTTTGGTCTTACGAATAAATTATGAGGCAAATAGATTAAAAAAATGAAACAAATCCAAACAAGCTTACATCTGCCTCAGAGTCCTTCAACTTCTGCGTTTTTTCCTTGACTTTCATCTCGAAGACTTGTTCCATTTCCGCCTCCATCTTCTTCATCTTAGCCTCATGTTCTTTCCGTTCTTCTTCCATCTGTGCCAAAGGATTCCTACAAGGAAATAAAAACGAGAAGCCAAGCATAATTAGTCGCAGAAAGTACTTCCATGACCTTCTGATACAGATGCTAGAGAGACAGGAACACAAGACGTCAGGAAATGGAAAGACATTACGTTTGTACGAAACGCGCACACCCATCGACACACAAAAGGCCCAACACACTTACCAGACCGTAATTAAAGGGTTCATGATCCTTTGCGGGCAAAAACTGAGGGGGGAAAGTACAGTTAGCGACTGAACAGACCATCACCCTACACAGTTGTTTTAAGGAAGACATACTTTCTTTCACATATGAGCACCCATGCATAATTCCCTCCACCCACCACACCTTTCTTTATCACACTGGCAAAAAAAAAACTACACATCATTTATGTACAGGAAAACAAGAAAAAAACAGTCAGGTTTGGTTAGTTCCCTTGTTACATACAACCCATGAAGAAGAAGCCAAAGATAATGACAAAATAAAGGGAAATGGAACTTACTTATTAGATATCCGGTTACTCTTGCCGTCAGAGGTATTGACCCCGGCTAATTTACGACACCGGTAGTTTTCATAGTGCACGTTATTGGTCACTTCCTTCAGGTCGTTCATGTGCGTACGAATCACCATGTTGCGCAAGGGAATAAAGTCACAATGCTCCAAATTCTCGACTAAAACCAAAGAATCCCACACAATTATAACTAAATTCATCAATTCTCTAAAATTACCGAGATCAAATGCACAATTTCAGGCTCACGGCAGCTAAATAAAGTAAAACAAAAATGAAACAAGAAAAAGCTTTTACCTTCAACAATACCCCAAGGGTATCTCCTGCCACGGAGCTTGCGTCCGTCAATTTCTACGACCGCGTTGGAACCCACGACAGCGAAAGGGACCCTTTCCCTCAAGGCCTTCTGCTCTTTACGCATTTCTTCCTCGTCCGGCTCAGGAAACTCGTAGATCTTAATCTTGTTCTGGGCAATTTCGTTCAGCACCTTAATTAGCGAACACAATAATGTTTTTTCAGTATAACAAGAAATGTTTCAAGTCAATTATAATTACCTGTCGCTTGAAATGGACGCACTCTTCCGGCGTCATGGTATCGGCTTTCGCAATAACCGGTATGATGTTTACTTTATCGTGCAAGCGCTTCATGAACTCCACGTCTAGCGGCTTTAAACCATGTCCAGGTGCAATGAAATAGAGACAGCAATGAACCCGTGAGTCAGAAATCTGCTTTCGGTGGACCCTTGACTCGGCGTTAAGGTACTCTTCGTATTTAGACTCCACGAAATCAATGACAGGTTGCCAACTAAGAAAACAGTATTATATTACTCAACGAATCAACACAGTTAAAAATGTTCCATGGGAATAATTAATTGCCGAAAAATAAAATATCGTACCAGTTGCTGTTGTCCACTGCATCTCCAAACCCAGGCGTGTCCACCACATTTAGCGTGAGATTGACCCCATTTTCTTTCAGAAGGACTTTACACTGCTCTACTTGCACCGTTTTTTTCATTCGATGAGATGGACCAGGATACTCGGGCGAGTATATGTCCGCCAAGAACATAGAATTGATCAGCGTCGACTTCCCCAACCCAGACTCACCTACATTAAATGGGAAAAAAACGCTTAGTGACCCACGTTTTTGAGAAAGAACTTAAACTGAAAATTAGCAGCACTACTTTACACCACTTTACTAATTGTTTTAAACTGTAGCTAACAAAATCTCTTGGCTTTCAAAAAATAAGTTGCAAAAGAATTATTTTGTAAATTAACGTTTATGGTTAATTTAGCAACTAACATACACGCTAAGAATATGCGCTTTTACTTATCATTAAAACTAATTTTATTAAAACATTTAATGATATTAAACTACAATACATTTAAATAAAGTAATACGGCCACCTAATTCATTCTGCCTTCTTCGGAACAGATCAAGTACAAAACACTTTTTACTAACGTTACTATATTCAAGCTAATGAAATTAACATCAGTTATATGGAATAAGTAAGCAATTTCTTACCTACGACCATAAGAGTGAACTCAAAACCGCGTTTGACAGCTCGCCGGTAAACTTGATTGGGCAGATTCGCAAATCCCACATAATCCACTTCGCGCGTGCGGCGTGCTTCTGCGGACCCGCCCCCTGGCGGAGGAGGAGCTGGTGCCAGTTTATCCCTCTCTCGAACACGTTCCCGCTCTCTATTATCTTCCACTAGTTCTCTCTTCAGTGCCTCCACTTTGCTCGTACTGGATGCCGGTGCAGCCGCTGGTGGGGGTGTATTCACCTCTTTGGTACTGGCCAGCAAACTCTCCTTCAAACTCGCAATCGCTCCACTGGAAGACGTCGTCGCCGGCGTTGCTGGACTACTTGCTGCACTCGCTGTTGCACCATTCGCCGTTACCGGTGACGTCACAGTGGCTGGTGCCTGAGCAGAAGCTGTACTGGCCGCCAATCCCTTCTCGCTCTCGCTTTTAAAGAATAGGTCGCGTTTGCTCTGCAACTAAAAACCCCCAAAATACAAAAAACCGGTTACTTCAATTACAGCATTCGAAATATTAAAAAATAGTAGAAAAAACAAAATTAAACACTTCATTTCCGGTCCTATTCACACGCCTCGATACTTAAGTAGTCCGCCAAGCAAGCAAAACGTCTTAAGGCTTCACAAAGAATGCCCCAGTTTCTTTTACATTTTCCCTCCTTCCTTTTTTAAAAAACTTCGTCTAAAGATTTAACGCTGCATAACAAGCTTTAAATCACTTCAAGTGGCTTTTCCACGTCTTTTAATAGACATTCCAGACGTTGACTGTGGAGGTTCCACCGTCCACGTGCCTAGCTTGGGGAATGGGGGAGGAGCCTGTCTGTAAAACGTTCTTCATCGATCCGCGCCTGTCTTATTTCGTGTTTACTCGCTACTTCTCCTCCCTTTTGTTCCTTCCGGGAGGACGAAAAGAGAGACTTTTGTGGAAAACGTAAACGCAAAATGAGCTGAGGTACTCACTGAGAAGCGCGAGAAAGAGAGGGAGGGGGAAATTCTTTTGCCATGTGTTCCCTTTTTGCTACGGGGGGAAGAAAAGGGGCACGAGTCTACGTAAATATAGAACCGAACAGTGGACCATCTGCTTTCGCTACTGTTTCCTATTCTCTTTCCCATTTATTTATCCCCCATTTTTTTGCTCGCGGATTTCCCAAGGTTTCACTTTCGCTTTTCTGTTATCTTTTTCACAATAACTTACAGCGGCAATGCTAGAAGGCGTGGCGGTGTATGAAATTGAACTAGTGGCTGAAACGGAGCTTGTAGAATTACTAGCCGTCGTATTAGAAATTGTGGCCGTTGTGGTAGCCACGCCCCCTGGGGCGACTTGGGTTTGCTCGAAAAGGCGTTGGCGCTGAGCCAAACGATCCAGACTGGATAGCCGGTACCCGCCCAATCGACTCGTTGAGTTGGAGAGACTGGACAGCGAAGAAGGGGCGTGGTCGGAACTGTTGTTAGACATGTTGAGTGAATTCACCAAACTCGACACAGAGGAAGCACCCCTCGCCTGATGAGCTAAAGGTGCTGACTGGGGCTTGTCGTCAGATTCGCCAGATTGCAGGGGAAGCCGGCGATGGCGCTGAGCGACGGGAGGCGGGGCGCGACTCAAAACGGGAGGCGGGCCTTGATTTGCCCCGCGCACGCGCCAGGAAGCCCGACGCGTGATACTTGAGGGTGAACTCGGCGTTTCAGCACTCATCTTTGTTTTTTAACGATACGTAAAATCCGCAATCCAAAAAAGGAATCGAGCAAACAAAAAAATCACACAAAGTTCAGATTTGACTCCTTCACGTTTAATATATTCACGCGACTGGTTTGTGTCAAGCGTGAAAATTCCCCTGGAGACCTCCTGGAGCGCCAACGCACACAACTGTTCCTTTTTTCCTTCTTCCTTTTAAATCTTCAAATGAAAGACGTTACTGTTGTCGTTATCTTAGTAAAACACTTTGGGCAAGTTGATATGCATAGAGCGAGTTGATATGCACAGAAAATGGGAGCAACAGGCACTAGTTGGGTCCCTAATCAATTCACACAAATAACGATGATCTCATATTCATAAATCAAATTTCGCCAAGAACGCCCATCTTAAAAACGCCCGAATTTGCATAACCTTTAGCACCATACAACTTGCAAGCTAAACTGTTTATTCTTGTATCTTCAAACACTCGAAATGAACGCAAAATTGGACTAGAAATGTCAACTATTTCAAGAAAATGCACCGGAAGGCGTAGGTGGTACCCCCTCTATGTAACGTTCCGTTTCAATGTCTTCTCAAGGCTAAAAAAGAACGGCCCTTTCTCTTTTTCCGTCTCGCTGCGACGCCCCAAACCGAGAACCACATAAGTAAAGCGCCTGACTAGGACTGTCTCAGACTCTAAACTGAAGCTTTTGGCTAAATGCGATAAGCCACAAGAAACAAGAAACAAATTCTGGCCATATATAAACGAAGAAAGGGGCGGAGCTTCGACGGGCTCCTTGCCTAATTTCCTTTCAAGACTCGTTATCTGTCGAGCGAGAGTGTTTCTGTTGGCCTGGAGAAGTCTAATGAAGTCACGCACACGGAAAAGTGTTACAGAGATATACTTACAGCTGTTGAGGTGGTGCCGGATATATCGGTTTGCCCATAAGGCAAAAAATGATTTTTTTTATCCAAAATGTCGGTCCCGGTTTTTACATCACAATGTGCCCGTCGTATGCGATGAGGTGAAGAAGGCCATAAAAAAGAAACAAAAGAGAATAACATTAGCATAAAATTGAATTTAATTTGTTCAAAAAGGTTTAGGCTTAGACTTGCACATCTACAACAGAAGATCACAAAAAACATGAGTTTAAATTATGGAAAATCCCCAGTTTCATTTTTAATTCCACTTTAAACTGTCTTAGAAATAAATTACAAGGTGGAAAAGTGTCGATGGAGGGGTTACGGGTCAATTTGCTGGTAAATCTTAGATGGGGATTCACAATCAAGACTCGTTTTTGAAACATGACCGCAAAATTTGAACAACAACGTTCCCAACACATGCCAGGATCACAAATGACCTTTTTCTGTCAGAGAAGTGTTAATTAGAGACTTATTAAAGGCATACCGGCAGAAAATGGGAACGGAAACCCACGGAGAGTAAAAGAGATTTTTAGGGTGGAGCCAAAAATAAATTGTCAAAATGAGCGTTTTTCACGGAAGTCTCGCTAGCAGTTTATCTTGGGGATAGAATATAACAGTACAGGTTTGGCCAGGTGTGACTGGGGCGACGTAAGTAATATTTGTCGAGGACAACAGCAGACCAGACTAGCTAGTTCTTGGCACTCTTCCCGTGGAAGACATGCCAAAGATTTCAGGGAGTTTTCCCAGGATTCGGGGAAAAAAAGTGAATAATATGAGCGGGGAGCCACATGGCTTGATGTGAAGCTTATCTGTTTGCTTTTTAAAACTATGCAGACCCTTGGTAGTAAACAGGAGATGGATTGCTTTTGGTCCGTCGGACCGGAGCAAATAGGGGGAGGGGGGAATAGGGAGTTGAAGGAATGCTTAGCAAAGAAGACGCAAGAGATAGCAAAGGCTTTTCTTGTAGGGTGGGTACTTGTAAAGGAACGAAAAGAAATGGATGGGGTCAATTTACATAGGCGTGGAGAAAGCTCTAAATGCATATCGTGTAACGTGTAATTGGGGAGTTTGGAGGGCGTTAATTTATGTACGAGGGATGGAGTTGTTCTTCAATTTGGACCAAGATTCCAAGTTCGTCGTTCTAGCTCTTAATTGCGAACAAGTCTAGTGGCGTGCTGTCACCCAAAAACTATAACATAGATTAGCAGCTGAGTTTGGGTTGAGTGCACTCCTTGATGGCTTGATAAGATCCTGGAACAGTTACCGTTGCTGTCATTAAGATTAACAAGGGCAATTGGATAAATCAAGAAGCTGAGATACGATGTATGATCTCAAGAAGCTGGACTATCATAAAGTTTTTTTAAAAAAAACACAGCTTCAAGTTCAAATTCGGATCTTGACAAAAAAAATCAATGAAGGGAGAAAAAATTAGGTTTCCAGATCAGTTAATAGAATGGTTGCACTTACCGCTTTTCATGACTGCAATGGAATGGCAAGACGAAGCACGCTAATGACTCAAAACAGTAGGGTTTAGATACTCTAAAATATGGTATTCAACGCCCAAATTCCAGAAAGCATAACAGACACGAGCAGGCCAACAACAACGCTCAACGGCCGCCTTTTTCTGCAAGGATCTTTTATTCTAGTTTCCAGACGTCTCGCTAGGATCCCAGCACCCCTTTACTTTAGTGTCAATAGCTTATTTAGCTATAGGAAGAATAGTTTTGCGGGTTAACAGCTCATAATCTAGCAGGCGACAGTTTGAAGTGACAATAGACATAACTCCCAATGGCGAAAACAAACTGACCCACGCGCAACGTTAAACTGCATATGAAATAACATTATTCACTAAAGTGCAGTAGGTGAGAATGTCGTCCCAAGACAGCGGTAAGAAAGGGATTTTGACATCCCTTGTTGATGGATCGCTCATACCCATTTCTGACAAAGATACAGTAATTATTTATAGCAAGTGGCTTTAAAAAGAAAATAATTTTTATTATGCTTTCATTTAGTATGGAAAATGCAGACCCGTTAATGAATTTGAAAAGCTTAACAGAATAGGCGAAGGCACATATGGCATCGTCTGTAAGTTTTTATCAGTATTGTAATTAAAAGTAATTAGATTTTGTATTGCATTGCATACATAGATCGAGCTAGAGACTCTAAAACGGGGGAAGTGGTAGCGTTAAAGAAAATCCGCATGGAAAGGGAGAAAGATGGCTTGCCAGTTAGCAGCTTACGTGAAATCCACTTGCTGCTGGATTGCAAACATGAAAACATCGTAGCATTGAAAGAAGTGGTCGTTGGCAGGAGTTTAGAAAGGTAACAATCATGTATTGTAAATAGTCCAGCTAGCTAACTGCTTTATCTAGTATTTTCTTGGTGATGGAGTACTGCGAACAAGATTTGGCCAGCTTATTGGACAATATGCAGACTCCGTTCACAGAAGCTCAAGTTAAATGCATAATACTACAAGTTTTCCGCGGTCTGGCGTACTTGCATCGTAATTTCATCATCCACCGCGATCTGAAAGTCTCTAATCTGCTTATGACAGACAAAGGATCGGTTAAAATTGGTAGCTTTTCTTTCTGACCCTTCAGATTCTAAAAAAAACGCTAACGTTTGTTCATTTTTGTTTTGCAGCCGATTTTGGGTTGGCCCGGAAGTACGGAATTCCCCTGAAACCCATGACCCCAAAAGTGGTAACATTATGGTATCGCGCTCCTGAATTACTTTTGCAGTCCAAAACGCAAACCACGGCCATTGACATGTGGGCTGCTGGCTGCATTTTAGGTAATTAAATCGATAGTCTCATTAATTTTTAATTAATTGTGTATGGAAAACAAGGCGAGCTTTTGGCTCACAAACCCCTGTTGCCCGGTCGCTCGGAAATTCACCAACTGGAGCTCACGATCGACTTACTAGGAACGCCCAATAGCAACATTTGGCCCGAATTTTCCACTTTGCCTGCTTTAGAGAATTTTACGTTGAAGCAGCAACCCTATAATAACTTGAAACACCGTTTCCAAGGCTTGTCAGCCGCTGGGTTGCGTCTCTTGAACTTTTTGTTCATGTATGACCCTAGTAAACGGGCGACTGCCGAGGAATGCTTGCAAAGTTCGTACTTCCGGGAACAACCATTACGTAAGTTGGATCCAAACTGGAAACTTCCAAAGCAGCTAATAAAGATACTGTTGAATAGCATGTGACCCCAAGATGATGCCGAGTTTCCCTCAGCATAGAAATATCAAATCGACCCGGAACCAAGAGAATCAGGCCCCAAGACCAGCCAACGAGGGAGATTCTTTGTCCGCCATTTCGGATTTGGTATGGGATTAATTATATACTTATAATTTAGTCGTAAAATGTGGTAATTTTGTAGTTTCAGTTACCCAAGAAGAAGTAAGCAGATGTGAATGATGACTATGGCTCTTTTTTTATATGTGTGTACAACACGTGGGTAAGTCACGTTGTTTTCAATACATTCGCCCGTATCGTTCTGTAAGCACTTTTTTCTAATTTAATTGGCTAAAAAATATTACAGATATTCGCGATCTGGCTTGGTTTTCTTGGCGAATTTCTTTTCTCCATGAGGAAACCATCTATGCTTGGTGGTATGGGTTCTTTTCATAAGCTCAGCGCGAATAAATTGCTCAGGTTTTTTGACAAAATGTTCATCCGCTTCTTTGGCGAGTTGCACATTTAACGGAGAATTAGGTTGGGCTGATCTTGCTGGCATAGGTAGGGTGGCTTCATATGGAAATCTGTTAACAATATTTAAATCTCGTTATGAGGTTTTTTAGAAATGCTGTATAACAAAAAAACAATTATACACCCATATTATAGAAGGTTCTCGTATATGGTATACTATCTATTATAATTTATACGTTATTAATTAAGTGTTTTTTAACAACATAAATAAACTAAACAAGCTTACTTAGGTTCCGGATGCCAGCAAACAATCGTCCCGTTTCGAGCAACTACGACGTATTCTTCTTCATTATTAAAGGCACTACAAGTAGTGGATGTTCTGCTAGTTAGGGCTGAGCCTTGCAAAACCGTTTTTAAGCTACCACCTAAGTTAATATTCGTTAATTCGCGGAAGCAAACTCCACGTACTCGTGTAAATACACTTGCCGCCATCTTTGTAATAATCGATTGAAATTTTCCATGAGGATCAAAGGCAAGACCAAAACTTCATATCGATAACAATTCGTTCGTTTTGGGTGGCACACATTTTTAAAAATAAGGTCGCGCAATTTTAGTCGGGATTCGCGATTCGTAGTTACTAGCAGTTTCGGTCACGATGTTGTCTTTGTCTTACGCAATGTTCTGCACGTGTTGATCATTACCCTTGATAGTAATCTACTGAAAAAGATTAGATTGTATAATATAGGCTAGAGCTAGATTTTAGACTTTACTCTACCTATAGTCACGGAAGTGATTTACCTTAAAGACCGCAGACTTCCGTTAGCTGTCCAGTCGGGTATTTCTTTCTTCCCAAGTCAAACGAAAATCCTATACCTAGTATTCACTACATACTAACACTGCCACTGACAAAGTCAAAATATATTATACACCATGTCTGTTATTGAAAGCTTGGTACCATTTGCTTCTCTATCCACTATTTTACTGTGCCTAGTGTTAAAAGTACCCCAAATCAAGAACTTATACTTGGCTAAAACTACTCTTGGGTTGAGTCTAATTAGCATTCTCCTTGAATTAACCGGGTAATATAATGCCACATACAAATCCAAAGATATTTTCTTAATAAATTTTTTTTTAAATATTTAAGGTATACCATCGTTCTCTGCTACAATGTATCCAACTCCTATGCATTGCTTGCCTACCTGGAGTACCCATTCTTGGTAATCCAGGATGTTTTCCTCTTGGGGCTCTATTTTTCCTACAGTGGGAACCTGGGACTGCCAGTTATAGCCTCATTAGGTCTTTATGCTGCCGTTGTGTACTCGCTCGCTTTCAAGGTCACGCCACCTTACGTTATTGGCACTTTAATCGTAAGTTTTTGTCAAAAAGGAAAATCCAATTAACAAAATTCGCAAATTTCATTAGCTCCTAGTCACGCCTATCGCTGCCGCCAGTAAATTAGCCCAAATCCGGGTGATTTGGGCAACACGGAATTCCAAAACCGTTAGCGTTCTAACTTGGGGCATCGCAGCTTATACTTGTATAGGTAAAAGTTTTTTCATGTAAAAAAAGAGGAAATATACAAAACACTGATTTTCGGAATTGTTCTCTAGCCCGACTGCTAACAACGGCCTTTGAGACACGCGACTCGGCACTGATGATCACTTACACCGTCAGTTTGGTCCTAAACTTGGCGATTATTGCCTCTGCTTTGCATTTCCGCCGTGGGGAATCGAAAACCGACTGAAACCCTCCTTTTTATTGGCTTGCGAAAACAAAACAGGGAAACAAAGGAATGGCACTGTTGCAAATATCTCAATTGTTGAATTGTTCCGCTTTTGTTCGCCATGGGCCCATGGCATGTAATCAATTACCACCAGCGTTCCTTTGTTTAGTTCGTGGGAATCGTGTGCTCGTGCTGTGCAAACACGGTGCAAGGAAGTACCAATGCGGAATTAAATAAGAGGAAAACATTAGGAATTACGTCACGTTTCTTCTGGTTCTTCCAACACTGGTTCGGGATTTGGGGTAGTTACGATTTCGTCGTTGTCGTTAGCTAAAACTGCGGTTTCGGTCGGTTCTTCTTGAAGAATGTGGCGCCGGATACGGGTAGAAAGGAATTTGGTGTCTTGGGCATTGGGCAGGAAGAAGTAATTGGGTAATTTTACATCGTCTGGGGAATTTTTAGCCGAATATTGATCCGTTAGATCATTTAAGATAGTTTGAAGACTTGAAGGGGTCTCGGTTTGGCAATCGATTATCCATACTTGGAATTTCTCACCCAAAGCTGTGACAAATTCAGGCAAGCGATTAACTTCTTCATGATCCGAATTTTCGCCTTCCGAGTTTGGTAGTTCTGTTGGAATTTCTGCGCAGTGTTCTGCAGAAAATTCAACATTTTCGGTTATTTCTATTTCCGAGGGATCCATGTGAGAATTAGAGGAATCTTCGCCTTCTGCTAATTCTGCCAATGGAATCAAAGCTGACGAGTCGAGACATAGCTTCTGTAGTAGGAGAAATCGTTTTTCGTCCAACAACTGCGTTAGCTTGCTCTCCAAGTCAGCCTCGTTTATAGCCTCTGACGTCAGAATAAGTAAGGTCACGGGCTCTTTTTCACCAGTGGGATTGCCTTAAAAAGAGCAAATCGCAAGTTGAAAACAAGGTGGTTTTAATGGAAAAACGACGACGGAGGTTAGAACTAAATTACTTTCTGATGATTCTGCCTCATCTTCATCAACACTAAAACCGATTGCTTCCCAATCGAGCTGGGAACGTGACAAGATAGGCAAAATATATCAATTAGAGTTAAGCTAGAGATTGCGTGATCGACAAAAGTTACCGTTTTGCGTTCCACGCCTTCTTCCAAAACTCGCTTTTCAGCCTGCAATTCTGCCAACAACGTTTGACGTAGTAATGGCACATTTGCTCCTTGTACAACAGCTACTGGATACCCACTCTGATTATAGAAAAGAGAAAAAACGCATACATATTTTTGTTTCTAAAAAAGGAATAGGTTTTTTACAGCTAGGAAAAGCCAGGTTGGTTCACTCCGACCCCGGAATTTTCGCAGGCGACTGATGGTATCAGCTTTGGCCTGCAATAAAAAGTTAAGAGAATTAGCCAAAAAGTATAAATCGTGGTATTCTTAAGGTCACCGTAGCACAATGTAGCATATCTTCGCCCAGCTGCAATTTCATTTCTTTCAAATGTGAAGCCATGGCGACACATGGACCACACCATTCTTGGTACACATCCACTACTGCAAAATATATAATTTAACTAAGTACGCTAACACGTAGCATACTTATAGAAGAAGTTAGAAAGATTATAAATGTTAACGTAATTGATACAACACATCTCGAGAACTGAATGTATAGTGATTGCGCAAAAATGGAAATTATCGTTATACAGGCACAATCAATTATGCCATCACTTACATTTCGCTGCGGTGTGCCTTGAACATTAGGTGCAAAATGTTACTTAATCGCAAATAGTCAAATATTCTTACGGAAAAAGTACTTAGTCTACTTGTTCATCACTCTCCGTTAACTTAACATCTACAACTTAGTTTTAAAATTTAGAAAAAATCCGCTTCTATTATATTTTACCTGTCAAACCTGTTCGCAGTACCAGTTCTTCCCATTCATCATTAGTGCAAATTTCTTGCTGCCATTGAACTACTTCCGGGCGTTTTTTCCCCGCCATTTTTCTCGCCAATGCCAAAGCACCCTGTTGTACATACAATCATTTATTAGTTTTCAGAACGTATATTGACACTGCTATGAGCAATTGTAGACAGATTGTACCATTGCCATGACAGAAATTCCTCTACCGAAGCATGAAGCGAGAATTTGCAAACAATGAGCACTAGTGCAAGTTTGGGAACAAACTGAAAGCCGTGGCGTCGAAGAGACATCAAGCTTCCACCGAAAGACGTGAAGCACTTATACGCATGACCTCTATGACCCTTTTTCTCCGATCTATCAATTTCATTTTTTATCGTCCCTAATGCATAGCGAAGTGAATCTGGGGGGGGGGGCAAGAAACGTTATGTGAATAATACGGCCCTCTGCCGTGAACTGATATTATTTTAAAACTGACATAAGATTTATTTTTTGATAATTACGTTTTATAGAGGAGAATTTGTAGGTACTATGTCTTTTTTCAAATTTATGAGGTACTTTGTGAGTATAGCCTATAACAAAAATTGTTTGTTCGCTCCTTTATCTCTTGTAAAAACAGCGAACGGTGAGTTTATCGAGTTATGGGAAAAGTCAAGAGACCTCTTGATGGGCAAAAACACGAGGGAAAAGTCACCCATTAGGTGACAAGTTATCTGAACGTTGGACAAGCACGCACACAGTGGTAAAATCCATTGCATGTACACGAGTTTCCCGATGAACCAGCAGTGTAAGGGCAACTTTGGGGAGAGCAAATCAAACATGACATACGTAACTAACTACAGATAGCAACAATGATGGAATTTTCAGGTTACACTCGCGTTTTACCTTACTGTACTAAATGGTGGGAATTTTCGTCTTTTTCTGGCTTTGATGTTTGAATTGCGGCGCTGTGACTTGTTTATGACAGATAACGTTATTCTGCACAAAAGGAATCGGTAAATTCGTGCCGCACACAGACTTTCGCGACACAAAACAATTGACGTTAATAAGTGTAAGTGCAAAAAGATGTGATGATAGTACCAAGGTAAAAAGACTTTTCCGTTTTAATACAAAGTACCCCAAGGTGACCATCCCGCTGTTTGAAGGTTTCCATGGAAACTTGGGATAGTAAAAAGCTTCCTTGTGTGACTTGGTTGCTCTTTATGTAAATTTGGTCAATATTAAAGCCTTTGTGAGCTCCAAGACATGAATGCTGGAACCACAAAGAATGGCTATAATGTTGTTTTGTAATTCTGTAACCGTAAACTTCACCGTTTATATCAAGAGCGGTTATAAATCTGAATTTTACTGAGACTTTTGTATTCTCTCTTCTGTGATATAACTACTCTACGGACTTGATAGCTCAATCTGCACCAGTAGTACCATTGTTTCTTTCCTTTTTTCCGTTTTTTTAAATAAAATAATGTTAAAAAGGTATCTTTGAGTTGCCCGCCTACAACGTTGCTGGGCAACGGCTGGAGATTATATGAAAAAGGGCGTGTCTTTTTACATGTGGGAATATTGTGCGTGCAGCGAAAATGGAGTTAAATTTAATTAGAACAACTCTTTTATTGCCTAGAAGCGTCGCCGGTTTCTTTAGTATTCGAAATTATATGCGAGGGAAAGCTCCTGGAGAAGCTCGTTCGCTACAACAACGTCTTAAAGGTCACAACAATGAATTTTCTCAACATTGCATTTTTTAACAATTTTCTTTAGAGGAGGAACTGAAAGCCAAGGACCCTTCATTATACTTTCGCGTAAATATTGGCTTGCCCCATTCAAAGCCCAGCAGAAGGAATGAGCTCCAAGAACGATTAGCGTGGCGCAGGGCGTTGAGAACGAACCCTTGTTTGGCGAAAAGCATAAAAAGTCCTGACTGTATAACTATTTTATTAATAAGCTTCCCCTAGATTGCTATAATACTAAAACTACTCTATTTAACAGTCCAGGTACCACTGGATAAAGTCAGAGAAACATGGATGACCACCGCAGGTCCACATCACATTAAAAACGTGGCGGATCATTACGGAGTTTTCGAAAGTTTATTCGGAGAAGCTTTCTTTATCCCTCGCGTTCCTTTAAACGTTATGTACGACCAGCCAGATGGTTCGGCTATGCCTGTTTACTACGGAAACCAAGTTACTCCAAACGAAGCCCGTCAAGTACCACGAGTTTCATTTGAAGCTGAGCCCGAAAGTCTCTGGACGTTAATATTAACCAATCCTGATGGTCATCTGACAGAAAAAGACTCGGAATATGTTCATTGGTTCATGTAATTAGCTTATTTTAAAAGTTTTGGATTCTGATCCTATTATTGTCATACGTATTATAGTGGTAACATTCGTGGAAATGATATCTCTACTGGACAAGTCTTGGTCGACTATCTGAATCCCTTCCCAGCTCGAGGCACAGGCTACCAGCGAATGGTGTTTCTCTTGTTCAAGCAAGAAGGAGTTGTGGATTACAGTTCGTACAAAAAAGATTTATCCAGGTAAATCCTTCGAACTTTTTTTCGGGATAAATGGTTTTGGTATATTTACTTTCTTCATAAATTAGTTTAACTCTGAAGGAAATGTCTTTCCGCACACTTGAGTTCTACAGACCTCTTCAAGACATGTTAACACCAGCAGGATTGGCCTTTTACCAAACTAATTGGGATGATTCGGTTACGAGTGTTTACCATAAACAATTAAGTAAGTTTTTTGCATTTTTTCGGAGGTCTTATTTTTTTTATTGAAACGTGGGTTTTGTGCTTTTAGATATGCAGGAACCTGTTTTCGAATACGATTTCCCTCAACCCTATTACAAGCCACAGCAATGGTTTCCGAAGAGAAAACCGTTCAACACGTAAACTTACATAGTATTCAAAGAATGACGCAAGTTTAATTACGCTTTTAGATATATGGACAAATATCGAGATCCGAAAGAAATGAACAAGGAAAAACTGCTACAGCGTTTGAAAGAATCAAATCCCTTCCAGCCTCCGGTGAAAGAGTTTAAATACCCCAATGCATTGCCCATTGATTTAAAAATTCCGTCATGGAAGCGAGTGGAAATTCAAAAGGAACGACTTAAGTGGGGTCGGTATAGCGAGTTTGCGGAGTAATTCTGTTTTAGGCAGACAAATAGCTGTCAAATAGCATCCTTGTTTTAGTCGCGAGGAATTGAAAATAAACGTCTTTTCCCAGAGTTCTTTCGCAATTATTCGTGTTGTGGTGTTCATTTAATTCAGACCCCCTGAAAAAAATAATGAAAATCGTTCCTGGCATCTTTTTATTTCTACTATTTTCTATTTCTTTTATTTCGTATTGGTACGTATTATTATCCTTGTTATATGAAAATGGCGTAAGAACGAAACTACCTTTTCAGAAATCAGATGGCGGTAGAGATTGTCAACTAATATGGCTACCGTTATTGTTTTGTTGTTAACCAGTAAAACTGCGCATATGTAAAATATAAATTTGAATGAGCTTATATGGTGCTAAAAGATCCAAAGCCTTAAACTATTAGGGTGCCTGTAGTTATATGCTCATGAGTCTCGTAGCTGCAGCTTTTTAGGTTACCTGCTGCCGCGTATTTTTATATTTTTGTGTTCAGTTCAACTTAGAAACTGCGTAAGCTAAATCATGGAAGTTATTGATAAAACAGCTTTAATTACAGTTCAAGCGTACAAAAATATTGCCGAGGATCCAATAAAACGTAGCACTTTAATCCACGTAAGTCTTCACGGCTTTCACCGAACGAACCGTAACAAAGATGAATGAATGAACAATGAATTTCATCAATTTTACCCTTTGTTACAATATTTAGGACGAGACCAGCGTTCAGTTTTTGGCGTATGTGCTGGGCGATAAGAATCCTCATGTAGTCAAGTTGGCCGTACAAACCTTACAGTTATTGGCCGATTCCCCTAAACACTGTCAAAAACTGGCTTCGGTATTTGGGGTTCTTGAAGCTCTCCAAATAACAGCTGACAAGTGCGCATTGTTCTCCAAATATATATAATTATCTGCCGTAAGCTAAAACTGTTCCTTATACATTTAGCCCTGACATCCATGGGGAAGAGCTCGCTAACCAAGCAGCAGAAACCTTCACGGCTCTCAAGTTCAGTCGTAATGCCTCGGTCAATCGTCACATCAAGAAAAGTCCCGTTGAAACCGAACGGCCACAGCCCCAACACGTGGAGCGGGTTCCTTCGCGTGAAGGTTTGGTTGAAGCGTTGGGTTTTGCAGCTTTAACCCTGGACGCGGGCAAACCCAGTAACGGACAGCGCCAGTTCCTCAAAAATAACTCCAAAGCTAAAACCATTACCATGAAAGTCTCAGGCATGCAAACTCAGGTATATCGTTCATCACTTCCAGAAAATCATTCATTCTTAAATACTTCTTCTAGTGATTCAATTTTTACTTATGCAGGGCTTAATTTTTGTTTTAATAGGAAGATCGTGAGTTATTAGAGCGTCGATTAGTCCGTATCCGCGGCGTCATTTCCATTGTTTGTGACGTCAGCAAAGAGCGCGTTACAATTCGTGTCCGTCCAGACGTACAAGTAGACGCCTTAGGTGACGCTATTTTGGGCACCATGACAATGCGACCTTTTCTCATAACTCGCAATGACCAAAACGAAGAAGTAAAGGAAAAAGAAATTGTTTATCAGCGTATGTCACTTTTTTTCTCTCAGGTTTTGCAAGCGTTGGGACGTTTAGCCCAAGAGAATTCGGCTCCGAATGAATCTTTGCCTGCGTATTTGCCCGATGAAGAGGAAGAAGTTAGCGACAAAGCGATGGCACAGCATGGTCTGAAAGAAACAGCATCCACATGGCTCTCCTCTGCTGCCTCCTTCATCTCCAAGTCTTTCTATTGGTAGAATGCTAGTTTTATTAAACGTTTAGCCCTCCCGAAACCCCCTATTGTTCTGGTTTCCGTCTGTTGTTTTGTTGGTTGGTCATTTCTTGCGCCATGTAATAATCAGTACGGATTACAAGCAGTCATTCTAAAAATTCAAAGGGCATCTATGTAATCGATTATGAATAAGTTCACCCTCCCCATTGTTACGAGCTTTTTGGGTTCCAAATTGACGCCTTTGTTGACGCCGTCGCTATGACAATCCCCCAATAGCTACAAACACCTTCGACGAGATCAGCCTTGACACGCCAACATTGTTTCACACGTTTCCCGGTACGCGACTTCGTCGAGTAGTGCATTATGGCTCTCATCGACTAGCGGAATCCCGAACGCACAACATGTTGCCCGAAAAGACGGCTTATTTCGGTAAAACATTCGTAAAATTTTCGACTGTTCAATTTGTATATTTTCAGGACTTTTCACGTTATTACTTCTCGTATTAAATGGTTCTACTGGTCAAAACTCCACGGATACCTCATTGGTAATCATTTCTAACTAACTCCTGTGTTCATTTGCATGAAAGTTTGTCCAAAGTTTGATTCACATTTGCCGTGCGATTTTCGCTACTTCACAGGCAAGCTTGGATTTATATATACGTTTATTATGGACCGATATCCACGCCGCTTTACAAATATTACTGCAGCAGCAATCCAGTTCAGTAGCTCCAGCGATGACATCCCTCGCGGTCACAAGTAGTACCCTTGGCAATCCTAGCTCCAGTAAACCAGTTACGACGAATGACATGAGGCAATCCACGTCCGTGGTGCTTTCTAGTACTACGACTCCCGCGAACGATCGCATTTCGCCCCTGCAAAAAAATGCCACCTGTACCCACATCGATTTAGAGGGCAATTGTTGCAATAGTACTGGCAGTTGCCAATTGAGCAATTCGACGTCACTTTGTGACCACCTGCACGGAATGGTCTTTGACATGGAAAGCGAGGCTTGTTTACATATGACGTCGTTGGATTACTGCTATTGGCTCATACTGGCCATTATTTACACTGACTGTAGTCCCTACACAAGTCTAGATCTTTCGACTTTTAAATGTGTCAATTCTTACGATTACGATTTAAACAAAGAAGAGGAGGAAAATAACAAGTGGGAAATATGCGAGGCATTCCAGATTTGGCTAATGGATAAAGAAGACTGCGTTTTCGACGTGCCGAAAATTGATTCTGAATCACAACGATGCCCTTTGGAAGAACCGTTGTTGCTTCTCCCCGAATCGAACTGTTGTCAAAATGCACCGCCCGCAGATGACGTCTACTGTGGGGAAAATCAAAGCTTGGACCTGCGAGGTTCGGGCTGCGTTGCGAATCCGCCGGAAGTCTTCAATATCACCGAATTGTACTACGATGAGAGTTTTCCCAAGTGTCCGTCTGATTTCATTCCTTCATTATTCCATTTGGGAGATGAAGTTTGTACTTGGGATTGCGGTGAAGCACGCGAAGAGTCTACAACATGTGAAAAGCCATTTGTTTGGAATGCCAATCAAGGAATTTGCACTTATTGCTTTCAGGGTACAGGAGAAACAGTTTTGGACCAGTGCAGCGTGCCCGGATTGGCCTATAACTTGCAAGCGGGATGTTTTTCGAATGCTTTCGACTCGAACGAAGTAAAGTTCCTCCATTTTTTACATTTTCCAATAGTATGATAATTTTGTTTACTTATAGTGTTCATATTCCTGTGTAGCCTGCTCGAGTAGTGAAACTCTAAATACTGCTGTGTGTCCTTCAGATCAAGTAGTTGTTAGAATGAAGAAAACAACGCGGTTCATTACTGGATTTGTTTAAATATTATTAAATAGGTCTATTGCGTGTCATGCGATTCTTGCGTACCTAAACCGAATATCGCCCAAGACAGTTTCATGTGCAAGGAAGGTTACAGCTATTGTTTCTCTTCGGAATTATGTAGGAGCCAGCCTTTTTGGGTACAATTTCGTATCATTACCATAAGAAATTAATTTCTGTTACTTACATTTTACATTATAAGCAATTTAGATACATCTCTAACGTTTAACTGTTTTGATTTTAGCGTTCGTATGTTGAAGGTGATGACGAAATGGAAGATCTAGTACCTAACTGGAATCGTACCGAATGCAGCCTTCCACGGAATCTTACTCTGGTATTCAAGAAAAACACGTGCTCCAAAGATTCGGATTGCGCTTGGGACTCCCAATGCTGTTTGGACCCTGGTAGATCTTCTTGACATCTATATTCTTCTCGTTTAGCTACAGTTTTTGTTATACAGGTAGTAGGAATCGGCAATGTGTACGCTTTGATGGTAGCGTTTCTTCGGAATCAGCTATTACTGTGACTACCGTCAAACCCGCCTCTTCGACTAGTCAAAAGCCAACCCCGGTTTTGTTCAACAAACCATTGAAAATAAGGTAATTTGAAGAAACTGTGAAACATGAATCCTGATAATATAGTTTTAATTGTTTTAGGATTCAAGAAGCGTACAATAAAACCGTAGGTTCCAGGAAAGTGCAATTCCTCAATACCACTCGCCACCAATTAGCGGCACTGGTACGCATTCCTACCGTGTGTTTCGTTAGGATGAACGCAATCGAAGGTAAGTTTATTTGATTAAAAAAAGGAAAGTCCTCTAATTCAAATCGCGATAAACATAAATGGAAATTTTCGTAAGAGTTATAATTTGTAGGAAGTGTTGTCCTGGGATTCGATATGTCCAATGAGGCGAGTCCTTCCACGGATGTAGCAAGCGCCTATGACCAATTAGCGGCGCTGCTTAGCCAAGGGAATTTGCACATTTATGGCGTTAATGCCTCACAACTCAGTGTTCCTCCCCAAACCACGGACGGAGTGCTTATTGCACAACAAGATGGTAAATTTTTTTGTAGTATCTTAAAAATAGTTAAGCATTGAAATTGACCGAAATCGAAATTAGTGCAAAGATGGTCACTTTAGTGAGTCGAATATTATGTTTAGATAACAGCCAAGTGATCATTATTGGTGTGGTGGTGGGATGTATTTGCGTTATCATTCTGCTAATCGCCGTAGGCTGCATTATCTGGAAAAATAAAAAGCAGACGGTCGTTCGTTCTTTTAAGGTAAATGAGACAAAAAACTCTATAAATTTTCTGGTCAATATCTTGGATTTGTTAGCCCATGTCCCAAGGAGCTTTGCAGCCCGTTTATCGCTCGTTTCCTTATGAGGGTTCATTAGAGGGCAGTGAACTAAACGTAGCGCGTTTACGGGCACATTTACCTGCCCATCGGCCTCCGCGTAATTTAGATGATTTGCAATCTGATGATCCAGCATATCTCAACAAACTCGCCGAGTCTTATGATATCCCCAAGAAGTTATCGAATTACGAACTCAAACGTAGTTGGCAGGATCAAGTGACTCCGGCGATTCCTCCGCGAGTATTCACCACTAGCGGTGGCCGCGAGAAAGACTCGGCATTATCCGGGGGATCTTCTTCTGCAGAACTTATGCGAAATTGGTCGCGCGAAACCACGCCTGATGCGGCTAAATATCGGACACCTTCACGAGGATTAGCCAAGGAGCTACTTGACTCATTAACACCTCGCCCGGGCAATCGCAAAAGCTTTGTTTCTTATGACTGATTCATTTAAAGAACGAAACAAACATTTGATAAAATGATAAACAGATACTAAACTTGATGGTTCCTGTCTAAACTAACTAATTGTGTAATTAAAATATCTAAAAAATACATATACCACTCTACATTCCATCTTTTTATTTTTATTATATTACCCGGTCAAGGTGGAGTCGATAAAAGATTCATGGAGAAACCAAAACTTTCCGCAAGGACGGTTCAGGTTTCTGTAATTTTTCCAATTGCAGCGGTTCAATAGCAAATACTAGTGACTGAAAATTTATAGGAGTGAACAACTCTCAAGGTGCTGGTTTCAACGAGTATCTCGTACCAAATAATCAGAGCTGCAACTCGCTCTTTTTTTTTGCGAGCGCGCTCACGCTCGTTTTCTTTGCTGATTTTTGCGAGCGTGCTCACTCTTTCGCTCACAATTTAATAAAGGAGCGCGCTCCCGATCGCGCTCTTTCAATACTGCAATCTAGTGAGTGGAAGGGCAAACTACTATAAAGCGAATCTGCGTCTTAGTGTAGCAAAATTTATAAATGTCATATTATAATAATAATAATAATAGGCAATTATTACTTGCACAGTTAACACGTTTAAAAGCTAACACGAGGGAACGACCAAGCGACGCATAGTTGTTTGGTTACATGTTTTAAATTTTCGCTACCGGATGGCGCCACTGTACGAACGCACGCGCTCGGTGCGTTTGAGCGGCGCTCTCGCTCCCAAAAAAATGAAAAGGAGTGCGCTCGCACATTCACTCGCGGCATTGCGAGCGCGCTCGTTGCAGCTCTGCAAATAATGTTCATTACATTCACTTCAAGAAACCACAGTTTGCACCTATTGTTTTGCACCCACAGTTTGCACCTACTGTTTCACTGCCGTAAACTAAACAGGGAGCGAGCGATCCTACTGAGGGAGTTAGGCACACGTCGCTTACACTTCAATCCACAAGAACTTCTCACGAATAAAGAAATCTTCCCTGCTTTGCTGGCTATTATGAATAAAGCAACCAAGATCTAACTAAGACCTACAGCTCTCATCGCCCTACAAAATCCTAACTGCATCACCCACAAGTCGATCGAGTAGGCGAAATCCGCCATTTTGAGTACATTTAAGTTAAGGTAAACAAACAACAACAAACTGTTTTCCGTGAATATTGGTTTTGCTTTGTGTCTTACTATGTATTTTTGTTTGTTTACCTGAGCTACTTGTAAAAGCTGTAAGCAAAACCAAACTATTCACGGAAAGCAGTTTGTTGTTGTTTGTTTACCTTAACTTAAATGTACTCAAAATGGCGGATTTCGCCTACTCTTGCCGCGAGAGGCGTAGCTCCTATTGGCAATATATCAACCAAACGAAATTCGACTGCTGCGCCACCACCTTGATGTGTTGTTGGTATTCTGGACTTGTGCCGTAGTCAAACGAAGAAAAATTTAATCTTTAATTTGTAACTTGTGTGTAATGTGTAAAATATAATCATGTATTGAGGGTTTTCAGTTGAAATATAAGGGCTTGTTTCATAAAGATGTTGTGATAAGGGAACTTATCACCTTCCAGGATAACCGACCTTCAACTGATCCTCTTATTTCACGTAAGTCTAACGATCAACTTTAATTCCTAAAAGTCATAAGGTTAAGTCAAACTTACGTTAACTGGCTAAAGTGGAATGAGGAGTTCCAATAGATCATGCGGCACTGGTTTAGAGGTTTGCGATTATTCGGCTTGCTCTATAGTTAACATAATTGGAAAATAGTTTGTAAATAAACAAATTAAAGCAAATATTGTAGACGGAAAGTCTTGCCGTTCCGAAGACCCCGGGACTATAACTCAGGACTGGATTAACAAGAGTTACAAGAAAAATACCTGCTACGCAATTCTTTCGATGTACATTTTGTTTTACTGTAGAAACTAGAGCCCTTAGCCTCGTAGCCTGGTTATATACCTGCGTAGAGTTGGTGAACAAGCGAAATATGGTAGACTCTGATTATAAAATAACAGATAAAACGTTATGTTTTGCTTGGAAAGATAAACAATGGCCGTGGGCCCAATTTCTTTCTCAGCATATGTGGATTTTTTTAAAATTCATTATGTTTTCTAACTATCCTTATTTTCCAATTATTCAAAAAGTATACAAAATAGTGTGGTGTGAATTAATTATGGCTTACAAAATTATCCCAACAAATGGCGTGTTCAACACTGAGCTAGAAAGAGGTTTTCATTACTAAATATTTTGACCGCGAACTTGCATTCGACGGTTCTTCCCCGAATACAGGCCGTTACTTAAATTAGTGAACAATACACAGCCTGTACCACACAAACAACTGCAATGTGGCTTGTAAACGCGTAATGACATTTAACTCGAACCGGATCTCGTATTACGCAATTACCCAGCTGAAGACTTTTAATTCCCTTGTGAGATTTACACTACTTCTTGAGAAACGCACCCAATTTTATACTTTCACCTTATCAGCAAGAAAGCGCTTACCCTTTCACCCTATATTTGCCTGT
>RJJA01000544.1:1323-28441 GCA_003724045.1 Lepidurus arcticus | reverse complement strand
CTTCATTTAACATTATTCCTTATGGAGAAAAGCCCTGAAAAAGCTTCCCTGGCTCGAAAAGAAGACACGCCCACTTTTTTGGCCAATCACCAATAGGATTCGTCCTTTTGGTGGAGGCCACACCCCTTTTCGCGGATTTTTTTGAAAAATCTCGCAAAAATTTCAAAAATTTTAACTTCTATTTCAACAAATTACAAATCATACAATAAAAAGGACACACGGGTGATTCGATAATCACATCTCCAGGCAAAAATACTCTTCCACGGTCTCGCATTGTTCAACTGCAAAAAACGGAAAGAAATTTAAGAAAAAATAAGAATTACCTGGAACTGGACTGCTTCTTGCATAGCTCCTAAATGGACTGGAATATGCGGAGCATTGGACACCAGGCCCAAACAAAGCACAGGAGAAGTCCAAACACTCTTTAATATTCGTCGAAATTGAAGTTCTTTGCAAAACCCTGATAAAACATTACTAAATATCCTTCCTTCTTTCCTTTTTTTTATTATTTACCTTCGCATTTGCTCTGCAATGCTCATAAACCGATGCGAGAAGATCGACAACTGAATCGCGTCCAAATCAACTCCGAATCTGCTTTCCTTTCTTTCTTTTTCAACACTAATTGCCACATCGCCCTGGGAAGTGATTTCGGCTACACAACTCGGGTTCACAAGTACTGTCGACAGTTTGTCTATGATCAAAGCGGGTCCAGGAATCTTTTGAGCAGTTCTGAGATCCTTTAGCAAGAACACTGGCGTTTTCTCTGCTCCATTTTCAAAGAAAACGGTCGTATGCTACCAAAAACGCCCAAATCATACAACGAAAATGAAAACTTAACAAAAGTTACCTTCACTGGCTCAATAATTTCACTCTCAGAGTCTAAAACGCTGTGATTGGTCTTGATACTAGTCTTCGCAACACCTCTTACGCGAATATCGTCCACCAGGATGTCCCTTCCAGGGATGGTGAACCCGAATTCGGTCAAGTACCTAAAAAATCACCCAAAATCTGTGTTAAAACATAAAAAAATCCACTTGGAATATTTCTATCAGATTAAAAAGAAATGCCTACCTATCTAGGAATTATTGAACAAAGTCTCCATGCGCTGGTGTCAAACTTGAAGGCTACAGGTGCTTGTCAGGTGGACACATTAACGCGCTATCCGTCCAACGATACCTTAAATGCAAATACGCTTGTTTCAATACAACTGGACTCGAATCCCTGTTTTCTCAGCTGCTCCTCACATTTCCGCTCCAAAGCTGCAAGCCTTTCATCCAAATACTGAAAATGACCCTAACCTGCCAACAAAACCAAAAAAGGATGAAAAAATTAGGCAAAATTTCCCAAATTTGAATGAGTTACTGGCCGAATAAGACGTATTAGCTGGTTCTTGCACTTCATGGACCACATCTGCTAACGCTAAACCATATGCTGACAGTACGCCAGCATAACGATGGATATAAACGCGTCGCATCCCTAATAAAGACTTTGTAATAGAGCACGCATGCTGTCCACCCGCCCCTCCAAAGCACGACAGCACATATCAAGAGGTATCGTAGCCTTTAGCCTAAAAAGAAAAAAAAGGTAAAAGTACAAATAACTTGAGTTAGAGCACGAAAGGGTCTGCACATGGTCTCATTGGCCACTGTAATGAACCCTAACGCAACTTCTTCTAGTTTCATCGTTAGTAAATGCTGCGATTCCAGAAATTCGTTCACATAACATAAAAAATGCACATTTTCTTAAATAAATTTTAGAGAAAGTTAAATGATCCGAATTTTTATTTCTGAGGTGAGTTTATCGAAAGCTGGCAGAGTTGCGTCACGATCCAAAGGCTCATCTTCGCCTGAGCCAAAGATTTTAGGGAAGAATTCGGTTAAGAAGCGTCCTAAGCATAAATTCGCGTCTGTAACGTTCAAAGGACCTCCTTTACGGTTACAAACAGGGCCAGGATGGGCTCCACCAGACTCTGTCCCACCATGAATAAACCAGCACGGAAACAGTCGAGAACCTCCTCCTGCAGCCACAGTATTGATATCCAGCTGCCAAAATTTTATTATTTAGTGGTTTTGAGATTCGTTAAGTAAGGAATATAGAACGTTTTGACACACTTGTGGGGCTTGAACAGTGATGCCTGCAGTAGTGGACTCGAAAATGTGCTCCCAATGACCTGCATAGCGTGAAACGTCAGTCGAAGTCCCACCCATATCGAACCCAATCCCAGGCGTGGAATCGCCAAGATACGTTGGCGTAGTCTGGGCATAACCCAGCACTCCCCCTGCCGGACCTGAGAGAATGGCTCGAGAGCCACTAAACCTAATAAAAAATACAAATTAAAAAAATAATAATAATAATAAAATAATAATCATTTATAGATAAAAAAAAAATAGTAAATAAATCAAATAAAGTTACGATTGCATTGGAGTTAGGCCTCCATCACTTTGTATAAATAACACATTGACTCCAGCAAGTTTGTTTTGGAAACCAGATGAAAAGCCCTACAAAACGAAAATTAACTAAAAAATTCGAAACGAAAATCAAAACTTTCCGGTACCATTAGATAACGCTGAATATGATGGGTTAAATAAGCGCCAGCAGAAGCTGTATAACCTTGTGGGACAATTCGCATCATGGGCATGATATCTGACGATAAGGAGATGTTCTCAAAACCCAATTCCAGAGCCAGTTTCTTCACAATTTGCTCATGGCCAGCAAAACTATTGAAGAACAAGTTAACAGTTCCTTAAGAAAACTTGAAAAAATCTATCGTTATGAGAATTACATATGTAAGAATGGAGTAAAACCACAGCTAAACTCTTGATCCCTTGCTCGCGTATACGACGCAAGTCTTCAGTAAGCTTCGCTTCATCTAATGGAGTTTGGATCCAGAGTTTTTCTTCAGTAATGTCCTCCACTTGGTTCCAGCAGCTATCGTGTTCTAGTTGGCAATCAGGACAAGCTAATACCAAGCGCTCTTTTACTTCCACTACAGCATCGTAGATAACTTCCGGCATCTTCACTTTCTACTCAAACAGAAATGAAAATGTTAAACGTTAAGTAGAATACAAAATAGATACAGAATACAAAGTAAAGGGATTAACCAAGTCGAGTAAATCTTCGGTCTATCTTGGTTCCCAATGTAGAGCAAATCTCTGAATCCTTCCGTACATTCGCTCGCCTTTGCGTTCTAGCAATGCATTTGTAGCTACTGTTGTTCCCATAATGCGAATCCATCCGATCCTGGAAGTGTTTATAGCTACTTTGGAAGGATATGAAATTCCCGTTTCCTAGGAAATAACAAAGTATACATATTTTTGCATATTATATTTATATATTAAATGCGTAGGAATATATACCTAATGCGCTATTTTAACTCTACCTGTTCCAAAATTCGGCGAATCCCTTCTCTAGGGGCGTCTTCATAGTTTGCTAGGTCTTCTGATAATAACGTGAACACGATTTCCTTGCCATCGGGACACAAACAGTAAACGTTTGTAAAAGTGCCGCCTCTATATCTATCAATCGCGAAACAATACTTCCCTTCACCATACATCCATTATACTGTTGGACTTTTCCTGCAAAACTAACCTTTTACTAGCAACTAGCCTTTTAGATTATATGAATATGTATATGTAAAAGTTTCGAACTTACTGATAAAAATCACTTAATTCCTGGTCACACAGCCAAAAGCTTAATGTTCGAAAAAACGTTCGAAAGTCCAGAAGCTCACGTGGAAAGCACGAGTGTGTCGTTATATTTGTCATGGTACGGCTAACCGTCCCTTTCCTTGCTTGAAAGTTGAATCGCAAGTGATCGAAGCTTTAGGAGAGGAGGCGCTAGTTGTAGCACGAAAATGTAGCACAGATCCCGGTCGGTTTGCAATATCAAATAATACACCGCTTTCAGGTTACCCGTATAAGTCATATAGAAAAGGGTGGGTTCACCTAGCTTACAAGAGATTATAATTAACGTTTACCGAATGGTATCATAATTGAATTTAAATTTCTTACTTTTTGTTTCAGTATTCAGAGAATTAAATCTGTCCCTGACCAGCTATTGCTATAAATTCCATGGGTTCATCAAGCAAGAAGAATTTCCATGTTAATAGTTTTGGACCGTTACCCAAAATTTCCTATCCGAGAACCCCGTTACCCATTATCTTATCCCCGTTATCTTACTTTAAACTCAACGAATAAAATCCTGTAATTAATAAAAAAAAAATTTTTTTTTAAAATGGTAATAAGCAGTGTTTTTCAATATTTTCGGGGAGCTCCGCTGCCCAAATTCAGGCGGCCGTTACCCAAATTTGGGCAATTTACCCGCTATTGAGAAGCACTGCATTAAACCATGCCCTAATCTTTATCTGAACCGCCGGACATTCTTTCACGTTTCAGCTGTTTATCTAATGTAATTTATGACTAACCCTAATCTAAAAGATAAGAATGAAGAAAAACTTCCAGGCACAATGTTACAAATGCTAGTTACGGTTTCAGTCGTCCGGTGGACTAATTGAAGTCAAGTATAACGCACTTCTTACCAAACTCATTATATTCCCTCAAAGAAGGTTATTGATATGAGTTTAGTTCTCCTAGTACTATCGTTGTGTTTACTAAGCCCAATTGGCGAAGCTCGAAGAGCTATTATTGACAACAATGGCTATTCCGATGTAGTCATTGCCATTTCTCCAGAAATTCCTCTTCCCAATGATACCGATATTTTCTTCTCTCAACTTGAAGTACGCATTGTATGAATTTTTCAATAACTATAGTATAAGGGATTGCCTAAATAGTTATCATGGAAGAAAGCTTCAGCATCCCTCTACCAAGCTACAAGGAACCGCAGTTACTTTGAAAGCGTCAACGTATTAATCCCAAGTTCATGGACGTACGATAAAGCAATGGAATCCACTTGGCAAACTTACGCGGCAAGTATCATCGTAAGGCAATGTGGAACTTCTAAAGAATTATCTGTCTATAGGACGCCGATTTCCGAATTGCTCCGGTTAGTTCTGCTCATCCTGACGGTCTCCCTTATACCAAACAAACCGGCTTGTGCTTTGAACGTGGTGATTATGTACATGTAACGCCAGAGTTCGTAGCAAACACGAATTACTCCGCTCAGGGTACAAATAATAATTCGTGTTATTACTTTAAAGTTTGTAATTTAACTATAGGCAAAGCTTTGGTCGCGGAATGGGCTCATTTGCGGTATGGCGTTTTCCAAGAATACGGGGAAGATGATTACGTACATCCTCACTTTTATCGAAACAGTCAAAATGAGATCGGACCCACAGTTTGCACGAATACGAAACCAGTCTTTTCACTCAAGTAAATTCTGGAATGCTAAAGTAGTATTAGAATATTACTGAAATAATTGAGTTCATTGTTTAAATGCTAGAATATAACTTGCGTTAAAGTAATATAAAAAATAAAAATAGGACTACTGCTGGGGGATCTTGTTCTATAGACTCAGACACACAACTGTATGATAGTACGTGCATGTACGAGCTTGATCCTGCGTTTAATCCAACGAGCTCCTTACTTTCTGGCAATTTGGAAAAAGATTCAGTACGTATAAAACGCATACAAAGGGTAACTGTTTCAATGAATTCAACTATTTTTTTATATATATGTAGGTAGTGCAATTTTGTGATTCAGACTCGTACCTACACAACATTGAAGTCCCATCAAGACACAATGCACTGTGTAATAGCCAAAGTGCTTGGGATGTTATTACCGCCAGCGAAGACTTCACTGGAGGAAAGTGTGTAGATTTCAATATTGCAAATACTTTTTTATTTTAGCGTGAAAATGTTAGTAATCCGCCGCGAAACGTACCCGATCAGCCCAAGTTCAGCTATTTTCAGTACCACGATTCGGATCGCTATGTACTGTTATTTGACATTTCATCAAGCATGTCAAACAGCATTGCTGAAATTAACTCTATGGTTAAAGCCTGGATCAATCGCGACATTTTGGACAACGATTTGCTTGCCATCGTCACTTTCGCGTAAGACAACCTCATTGATTGGGTTGAACTAACTTAACACGTACTTGGCTAATAGCAATACCACCAAACTTAACACAAAGTTGGTGAAAATATCCAACGAAACCAGAAAGATATTTCTAGATTATGTACCTACCACAGCCAGTCTGAATAATGGTTCATATTTAATGGATGGATTAAACACTTCATTACAAGTAACGTTAACGTACCGTAATTTTACTGTCCTTTCAGTCCTATTTTTAGTGTCCTACAATTCTTTCATAAATTTAATCAAATAATTTAATAGCTACTTGGAAGCAACGGAGGCACCATCTTGCTTATTACGGATGGCTGCCTTGAGGATTGTACAGTTCCAGATACCATGATAGACACCTTACGTACTTCTCACGTACGAGTAGTGACTGCTGCCCTTACCCAGTATAACATTATTTTAAGCGTTTGCTGGACATTAACCATAAACTTTCTTTTCTTGATAAACTAGGAAAAACAATTCGAGTGGTATTGCAGTACATTTGTCGAAGATAGTAGATGCTACGTACGGTACAGGTTTTGCAGACGATGCTCGAAATCCAGCCAAAACCTTAGTAGTCAAAAAGGCTTTAACTAGAGCACTAACATACGCAGCTTTTCCTAGAAACGGCATCAATTCCTCAACCACGATAGTACAATAATTACTTTAACTACACTTAACGTTACTTTAGTTCCTATCACTTTCATAACCATGAATTTACTTATTGTCTCTTACATCACATAGTTGGCCCAAACTGCTTTTAGTGGAGTTAAACAGTTTGATTACTCAGTAGCTATCGACACTACGGTTGGCAGTAATGTGTTATTTCGCTTGGATTACACAGATTTATTAGATCTGAAGTGTATAACAATTGGTAGCAGTGTGAAATGGTGCACGTCTAATGGATTGCGCCAACGCATTCCTCGTGCTGATTTGGAGTTGATCATAGATGACTACACTTTCACTGCATTGTTTAGCGCATTTACAGTAAACAAATTCCAACTTTAACCATAAGCTATTAATATTCTTATCTTTAAGGGGACTACATGTAATGTTACTGTGACTACTTTGGGTAATTCTAGAGCCAAATACATTCTAACGGTCACTTCTGAAGGCAGAAACTATCAGAAGCCAATTGACATGAAGTGCAGATTACTACCAGGTATTCAAACCTCGAACCCTCATTATACTGACACATTCACGAACTGATTTTTCTTGACCCAGGTTATCATTTCGCTCAAGATTCTCAACAAAACCTGCGCATCCAGGCTGAATTAGCGCAAGGAGTTAATCCAGTAGTGGGCGCTAAAGTCTTGTGAGTTTAACGTGCTTTTAGTTGAACTATACTTCTTCCTTATATAGGACCAACCAAAATTGATTGACTTTTACAGTGCGAAAATTGGTGGTATTAATATTGAGCCTTTGGATGACATTGAGCTGTTGGACAATGGCGGAGGAGCGGATTTAAAAGCAAACGATGGAATTTACTCTCGCTACGTGGTCAATTTGAAGCGTATTTCGCAAACGGACAGCGTTTTCGTTTCAGTAGACTGTTATGCCTGGAGTGACAATGGAACTTCATTTGTTGGAGGTTCGTTTTCCTAATTTTGACAGTTAATTCAGAGTTAAGCATTTGTTTCATTTCCTCTCAGGGAACAATGGCTTTGTCAGTTTGAGCAACTTTTTGCGGGTTAATTCCGCTGGGGCTGCTGAGGTAATGTCTCTCTATTTCAGCTTGGCATTGTTTGTTTCTTTGTAAATTACTGAATTCGTTAGGTTTACTACAACGAAGATCTTAATCCAAGTAGGATTACGGACATGAGACTAGTTTCAAGAAAAGGTAATACAGTGGTATTGGAGTGGACCGTTCCAGGAAAATTCCTAGACCAAGATGAATTGGACGGTAAACAACATTTGCATGGTCTTAAGAAAAAAATATTTCTGAAGTGAATTTTAGGGGCTTTTGATTACTCCCTCGGGTACTCTGAAACTCCAGTTTCACTGATCGGCTCATCCTTCTTCACATCGAACAATGTAACGAGAGTATCCCTCTTAAGCAATACTTCAGTACCAGCTGGTCAAATACTACAAGTTAAGGAGGATTTGCTTCTGTTGCTTAGTGGTCACACGTATTTTATGGCTATCGCACTCGTTAGTAAGAGTCAAAGCAGTACGGTGTCACAACCTTCCAACATTGTATCAGTAGCTGTTGTGGCCGACAATGGTCTGTCCGGAGGAGCTGTCGCGGGGATTGTTATTGGTACTCTCTGCCTATTAATGGTAGCAGTACTACTTGGATATTTGATTGTAATAAATCGACAAAGTATTCGCACCCAATTTGTGAACCTTGTAGGAGGTTAATAAACGGGTACTATGGTCAAATTTGTGACATACATAATACGTTGCCCAAGAATTCATTGGTAATTGGTATTCAATTAGATAAACTAGATAATATATACGGTAAAGCGAAAAAGTTAATTAGGAAGACTAAATATATAATGTAATTATATCTACAGTTCAATTTTAGCAAAATGTTTATAGGGACTTTCTTCATCTTTATCACTGCAGTATAGGGTACAAACCAATATACAGAGGTATACAAGTCTTATATTTAATTATTTCTTTAACGTATAAATAATCTTCCAGCAAACCAAATCCATGAGCAAAGACAAAATTGCGTCGATGATTAATCTAGTAAAATTTAATATTATTACTCTAAAAACACAATAGTAATAAATTAACCCACAGATTTAATTTGGCTCTAGCTATTATTTAAAATGTTTCATCGTAAATTTGCCTGCAAATTGCGCCAGACTTACAATCACACTTGTGATGTCCCTTTAGTGAAAGTTAATCTAATGGATGGCCATGGAATTTTTTTGTGTATGCTAATAAGTATAGCTTAGGGGTACAATTTGTTGAACAACCCATAGAAAAAGCTGAAGGTCTTCCACTTATAGCTTCATAAGAAAGAATGCATTCATTCCTCTCTCCTCCACTCTTTGCTTAAGTCCAACTGGTTTGCTTCAGGAGACAGGTTCCGCAGCACATGTGCTAGTTTGCTTTATTGAATTATATTACCATATAAGCAAAGGACACACAAGCTGATGAAATTGACTGAGCATGTCAATACTTCAAATGGCTGAAGAAAGTGATTTTGAGTTTGAAGGAGTTCTCAACGACACAAAGTTATTAATATATGCATCGTGGCAATTCAAGAGTTTTCGTAACCTGTTTCGCTTGCTCAAACAAGATCCCATGGCTAAACTAAGCTTCAAGTCCAAAGGAGTGATCCTAGATGGCGTAAAAGGATGGTTGGAACTGCGAATAGCGAAACGCGTGATCCATCCACTACCAAAAGTACCACAAGGTCTGGAACTGACTTTCCATTTGCGGTTCGAAACCCAACAATCACCGCCAATTAATTTGGATCCTACTGTGGCAGAATTGAGTTTTCTAACAAACCCAAACTTTTCGTTCGTTAAATACCACACGCAATATTGTCATTCTATCCCATCTTTACCTGGCTGGGATTTCCAGGTCGACTCACATTACTTCCCAATTTGTCCTTGTCATCCCAAACTTCCATGTTCCTGCGAGCCTTTGGCTATTCAATGTAATCTTTTCGACATGGTAACGGCACCGGGCACTCAACTTCCAGACCTAATCGTGACTTGCGCGGACTTACAAGAAGTGGCACTAGAGTACAACTACGACGATGACAACACGTATGCTGATACCGGCCTCCCTGTGGCAGTCGTTAGTAGACTGTTGGATGAATATCACCACGCAGAAAATGTGGTGCTCTGGTTCCTGGATTTCCTAAAAACAGGACGATGGCCGCTTGTGCAGACCCAACATGAAATACTGACCTTACTAGAAATCGCACTGCTGGAGTATCAACACCACGGTTTAGTAGCGTACTGCCTTAAGCGGATTGATATTCAAGAGGATAACGCACTGCACATACTGGCCGCCACTCGCAAGATACCAGGGTTTGTGCACATGCGCGAGGAGTGCCTTAAACTGATAAATCAGTCGGAGTGCTGGTCCCGTAGTCCTTACTTGTGTTACCTCAGTAATAAGAACCCTAAAGATAAAATTGAGGTTTTAAAGATGATCTTAATGTACAAAATTAATTCAAGATCCTTTTGGTCCAAGAATATGTTATTTGGTGTTACTATTGCTATTCTTACGGCTCTGGCGGGATTATTAGCTAGACAGTTTGTATGGGCTTAAAAAGCAGGGAACGATCTGAGGAAGTTGTATACGAACTATAATCGAGACAATGCAAAAATTAAAGGACTATATTATATAAATATAGAGGGATCTATGTTGTCTTTAGGTAAAGTGGCTTAACCATTATTTCCGGGATCATGAACTTATGACACAAAGTGACACGCAGCTTATTGATATATGGGAAAATAACGAAAGACGACGGTCAGCCATCAGTAGATGTGATTTATAGGCTAATCCCCCATCTCTAATTACTCATGCAAAATGTAGTGATTTTCTGTCAATATATTAAGTAATGCAAAATAACACTTCTGCTTATTCGTACTTCTTGTTCTCGTTACATGTACGTCATCGTCGATTTCGTAACAAAATAGTCAACACTGATGATCACGCTAAGATTCTAGTCGAAAGTTCGAAAAAGAAGATTTCGCAAAAGATTCTGAAGTTTTCTTTTAAAAAATTTCTTCTAATCTAGTTAACGCATGTCTTGGGATTATTATACCCTTTATTTGGATGTGGTCGTTCAAATAGCAACAGTCTCTCCAATAGTTTTAAATGCTTTAAAATGGGGAGTACCCAGAGTAAAAAACGAGAGCTGACATGATGATGCTAGTCCCCTTTTACGAAAAGACATCGTGGTAAATAAACCAGTCCGAGATCAGCAAGAAAAAAAAATCTACGGGACGCAGAAAATGTACTGCTTCAAAACGTCACGCCTGATACCAAACCCTGCAGTACTACCAAGCCAACTTGGGTCAGGCCGGACTTTGTAGCATTACTACGGACTTACTCGCCATTACTCAGCACTAAGAAAAATAGAAGCATACATTAATTATGAGAAATTCGGTAATGTACTTAGTAAAAAGTAAGATTCGTCTGCTGTTGATGTTATGAAAATTTCTAACATCATTATACTCGAATTTTGTTTCCCTGTCCGAAATATACAAAGAGGAATAAAAGAAAAAAAAATAAGATATTCCTCTCGGCGTGACTGGGCTGCGAAGCGTCTAGCTGTTAGGCTTGCCGAAGCAGATCTAAGAAACCCGGCAAGTCCCACTAGCTTTGCTCGGTTCCCAGTTTTTCGTTGTTGAGCAACTGTGAGGCAGGTCGAGGAACGCTATTAATATGTTAATTAATAGAACAATTAATATGTTAATGGATTTGAAAAAACAACAACAAAAGCAATAGACTTTAAAAATAAATATTAGGGTGTAATAATTACCTCACAAAAACTTGACAGAAAGACCTTGGAAGTGCATTAGGTTGCATTTTTCATATTTTTAAAAATTATTTCTTAGAATATAAATTATTAGATTTTTTAAAAATAAGCATTTTAAATAATAGTTCGAAAAGAGTATTGTGGTCAGGAAGGTTCGTGTAACACAAGAGTTTTATGCTTTAGAAATGCCATAAGAAGGTTGTCCGGCACCCGCACGCATTTAGATCTCACGTCAAATCGACTCAATTCATGCATATAGTCATGATGTAACATGAAATGTGAATCAATAACTAAACAGGGGAGGTACAAAAGTGAAGAAGCAATCCTTCAAAATATTGGAGAATAACAGATGATGATGTGAACTGTAACAGTTACAAGCGGGAGATCGCCCCTTTCGATATTGTCCAGAAACTTCCAAATACAGCTTCCTTATACAAAAATACTTCCTTTCATAGCTCAGGTCGAACATGACCCCCTTTTACTTCCCCTGCTAGCTTACACAGCCTTGCCACCTGAAAGCCTGGTATGTATATAAATCAGGTCTTCCCAGTTTCAGCCTAACATGGTTACTTCGCTTGTCAAAAGTGGTGTATCAAATCACTAAACTGCATGGCGTTCCCTGTTCTGCTCTGGTACTTCGGGTTGATGTACCTTTGCCAATTCAGTCATCAGAACTACAGCCCCAGCATCGGTAAGCCGTCAAGCTAATCTGGCCTATTAGATCTATAAACAGTTCACTTTAGGATTGCTCATGGACGAAGAGTTTCAGTGGAATCAACCATGGTCAACACAAGCACTGATGCATAACGCCATTCAATTAGCCGTACGTAATCTTGCCCAAGGGTACCCTAATTTGAGGGTACACTGGAGCTCTTCATTGAGGCTACCTACACGTTCCGGATTGAAACATTTAAGTAAGGATATAATATGTTGTATGCATACAAATATGGAGTTTCGACAGGTGAAAACTAAAACTCAAGTTGTGAATTTACTTCTTATTATAAAACTTAGAAAAGTTTAATTTACTAAGTATACAACTAGGGAACGAAATTTGGGTACGTGACAGAGGATCAGTACTACAATGTCAATACTCCATGAATGTATTACCTTAACCACCGTTAAACTTTCAATATTTACTAGTACAAAGTAACACAAAATTAATCCTCCTTACGACCTGCGCCAATGCCAATATTATAACCCAATATATCAACGGATCACTGATGCGGCCAGTACTTCGAACTCTTCGACTGGACACACATTTCTGTCCTAGAGCGTTCATAATACCAAACCTTACTCAACAAGTCACTCTCAACAACCTGCCAGTAATAATACAAGATTTTCCTTGTCATTCCTTAACTATTACAGCTTAACATAACAGGACAATCAGGTGGCTATGGTTTTGACAGCTTCGTTAGCCTCATTCACGGAAACTAACCTACCGTTTGACAAGCAAGGCCATGGTTTGGACACCAATTATGCCGTAATGAAACGAATTTCACACGGTATAACTTAAAGCTAAAATTATATGCAGTTTTGGCAGCAAGAGACCCATCCTACAATCCACAATTGGTCTCCAACTTCAAGCAAATCTGTTAGACGCTACCTGAAAGGTCGCACTCTACGTCTCTCGACCACAAAAGTACGAGCTGATACAACTTATTCCAACCTCTAAACCACTTAACTAATTTTTATATAAATAAACTTTAGCGAGTGCCTTTCGTACGTTACTCGCAAGCCAATAACGCCACAGTCCAAAACGGTAACGTTAGTTACCAAGGCGTGTGTTTTGAAATTATCTACGCTCTCCAGAGTAAATTCAGCTTCAAGTATATAAATTCTACTTTAATATCACTCAAATTACCAATTTCAAATTACTAACTGTAAATACTAATTAATCTACACGCTTAAATTAATTTGTTAATTCGCAGCTATACTGTAACACCCCCTAAAGATAAATCGTTCGGTAAACTACTCCCTGACGGTACCTGGAATGGAATGATCCGGATGGTGATAGATCAAGTGATGTCAATACATCGTCTCAGCAGTCTCCCTTGTTTAATATTTGCAATTTGCCTTATGAATATAGGCAGCTGACATGGGCGCTGCTCCGTTTACTATGGGATACACCCGGAAAACAGCAGTGGACTTCAGTACGTCATTTCATGAAGAAACCACTACAATACTGATCCCCCCACCTCGGGAAGATAGCAAAACCTTCGCTTGCACTAAACCATTCCGTCCTCAGGTAAGTTTTACGGTATATAGCCCATTCCGCATTATTTTATAAGCTTTCATCACTGACCCACTATTAGGCCAAAATTGCTCAAAATGTATATCTTTTAAGGTATGGCTCTTACTCATCCTCGTGCTGTTCATTCTACCTCCCGTTTTATGGTTCCATCACCGCGTCTTGTGGACCGTCAACAAACGCGATGGAATTACTACTATGACCCAGGAATTCTCTTTCGTCTTTGGCGTCCTCAACACTCAATGTTAGTGAGAAGCTGTGAACTAAACTACCATACAATCTCCCTTTCAATTTTCGGTCCTAAAACCAGCGGGTCAAGAACTAACTCCTGGATTAGCCCCACGACTCCTGGGTGCAATTTGGTGTCTATCTGCAGTCGTTATTGTGTACCTCTACATGGGCACCCTCATGTCTTTCCTAACAGTCATCAAACTACGTCCGATCATCAATTCCTTGGAAGAATTGGTGACTTCAAGGGAGCTGAAGTATACGGTCTTGAAAGCATCAGCTCTAGACGGACTTCTAATGGTTATAATATACATCGTCGTAGGATTAATAATTGAGTTAAAGAAAATCTTTCGTAATTACCTCAGGAAGCAAAAGATGGTGTATATGCCACTATCGGAATCCAAATCCAGCAAAATCCTGCAGTGCATTACATCACTGATGACATGATTGGATTTCGGAATATTTTAACGGGCCAATACGCGTATCTGAAAGTAAATAAATAAATAATAAGTTGTCGGTAATTCGACACAAATCCAAACCCATGTTTTTTTATCGAATTGTTTTTTAAATTATGTAGGAAAAATCTTGGCTTGATATCGCAATGGATGAAGATTTCGCTGAAACCCAACGGTGTCGCTTTAGTCTGGCGAAACAAGAATTCTTTCAAGCCAGTTTTGGATTTATCTTTCCCAAGAAAAGCTTCTTGAGCATCTTTGACACCGAGTAAACTGCAGCATAAGAGACAAAAACAAATATTTATAACCCTGATTTCATTTGTCAGCATTATGCGCATGGTTGAAGCTGGATTGCCTGGCTTTTGGATTAAAAGGCAAAGGAATTTCAATCCTTGCAGCACTAGTTCTCTTGTTATTCAAGGAGAAGGCGTGAAAAGCCTGTCCCTCGATGATTTACAAAGCGCATTTGTCATTTTCGGTGCTGGAGTTGCCGCCTCATTGCTGCTGTATTCGCTTGAATGGGTTTACTTTAAGTATCAGAAAAGGACGAAAGTATAGTTTTTCTCGTCTCATAATATAAAAGTCCGTAGTCAAAAAATGTAGTAGTCAATCGTCCTGGGGGCAAAACTAGATATTAATTAATATCTGCTTTTGTTACCGATATTGAAGTTTCGATATCAGCCTGTTTTGCGTCTTAATTAGCAGGAAAATATAAGAATCTCTGAGCAGAGGACTCAACCCTTTTCTCATTGTTAATAATCAAAGCGAAAATATTGTACATTCAGGAAGCTCCTACTCTTTCCGTTATTAACCTGTGAAGTTGTTCCATAAGATATATAGGGGGAGAATTATCTTTTTACGAGGGAACTCGAATCAGCTATATAGTTAGGGATAAAATGCAGCTTTCCTGAACAAACAATCATTATATTATAAGGCGGTCGTGGTTATGTTGGATATACTCAATGTTTCTTTGACTTGGGCTTGGCTCCATTTTGATTTTTTTAAAAATATAATTGCTATGGTCATACATTAAAGAATTAAAATACTTACAAAAAGAACAGTTTAAGATGACCACTATATGTCAGGAAGACTCATGGCTCTTAAAAAATGTTTAAAAAGGTTTGTCAAAAGGTAACCAGACGGTGTTACGTTGCACGGTAAAGTCAACCCCAATGCATGCACATACAATGCAAATCAATAACTAAAACAGGAAGGCACGAAAGAGAAAAATGTATCCTTCAAATATTTGGGAAAGCACAGCTGTTGATGTGAACCAGAGTTTCGAACGCAAAAGCTTCCCTAGTCCGTCCGTAAACTACCAAAAAAGTACTGCATATAGAACATGCGTAACAACAAGTCACCCTACCTATATATCTATAGCGTTATCTGGCCTTGCTTTTTGAAATCATGGCATATATATAAAAGCAGTTATCGTTTAAAGGGGGAGTAAGGTTTCAAAATGAAAAAATATATGTTATAGAAGAGACCAAGTTACATGTTCTGGCTGAAGAACCCCTATGTCAATTATACATATTAACCGAGTAATTAATTATTTAGCGGTTTAAGCTCCGCCCCTTTACTCCAAAATTCAAATTATCCTATCCCTATAACACGGGGGGCAGTTGGCCGGAGGCCTAGCGCTTTTACCTATGAGCGCATTCAAAATCGATCCAAGTACGAGACAGAACAAAACTTAGCGTGTCAATACGGTGAAAATGTACTACCTTAATAATTCTTAAATTTTGACAAACAGTAAAAAACAACACCAAGTTAATCCTCATTACCAACTGCGAGAATGCTGACCTAATAATCCGTCACATAAACGGATCACTGGTGCGGCCAGCACTTCCAACTCTTCGATTGGACGCAAATTTTTATTCCAAAGCGTTGGTAACGCCAGATATTACCCAAATCGCCCTCTACAACCTGTCAGTAATAATGAAATATTTCACCGTTGATTCCTTAACTATTACAGCAGCTTAACATGACAGGACAAACAGGTGTCAATGATTTTGACAGCTTCGCTAGCCTCATTCGCGTTTGACCAGTTTTACCGTTTGACCAGCAAGGAACCATTCGGGACATCAATTATGCCGTAATTAGATTTTTTCATAGGTTATAATACAGAACATAAATTATGCATCGTTTGGCAGAAAGAAACACATCCTACAATCTATCATTGGTCTCTATCTTCAATTAAACATGTTGGACGCTACCTGAAGGCCACACGCTCAATATGTTTACGACACACGTAAAAAAGGTCTACGAATTTACTACATTGTACATTAATCAACTTTAAACCTTAGCGAATACCTTTTGTGCGCATTTCACAACAGAATGTCGAGGTTCACTACGAAGAAGTGTGTTTCGAAATTTTTCACGTCCTCCAGAATAGGTACGGCTTTAAGTACATAGTACGCAGTAAAACCTTCGCTTGCACTAAGCCATTTCGTCTCGAGGTACACTAATCCTTATTTACAGACTATGATAAATAACTTCATCGGTAATTAGCACACTAAACTTTAACTTGCTAATTCACAGTTAAAATGTAAGAATCCCTGATGATAAATCGTACGGAAGCTACAGACAAACGGTAGTTGGAATGGAATGGTCCGAATGGGGATAGATCACGTAATACGGGTTAACCATATCAAATAGTTGGAGTTCATGGTTGAAGAGCTATAATTATCTTACGGTTTTGTAGGTGGTTGACATGGGCGTTGCTCCGTTTACAATGGAATACAATAGTAAAACAGCGGTGGACTTTAGTACGTCATTCCAAGAAGAGCCCACTGCAGTATTGACTCCTCCACCCCGACAAGACAGTAAAACCTTCGCTTGCACTAAACCATTTCGTCTCGAGGTACACTGTACAGTTTATAATGCATTCCGTAATACTTTCCTGCCATTTCCAACTATTTGTCCAAAATTTACTAAAAAAAAATTCTTTAAGGTGTGGCTCTTACTCATCCTCGTACTGATCCTTCTACCTCCCCTTCTATGGCTCCATCACCGCGTCTTGTGGACAGTCAACAAACGCAGCAGACTTCCTACTATGAGCCAGGAGTTCTTTTTCGTCTTCGGCGTCATCAGCACTCAATGTTAGTATAGAAGATATGAACTCCAACACTAACTTACAGTATATGTCAATTTGGGTAAAAAAAACCCCAGCGGATTCCGGATTCGCCTCACGATTTCTGGCTGCCATTTGGTGTCTAGCTTCGTTTGTTATTGTTTATGTTTACGTGGGAACGTTAATGTCATTTCTGACTATCATCAAGCTACGCCCGATAGTCAATTCCTTAGAAGAATTGGCTACTTACAAAGAGCTGACATGGGCGGTCCTCAAAGGTTCCGCTTTGGACGGACTCTTCACGGTGTAGTCAAGGGTGTAGTTGAAGTGTCTATACCAATTCAATAAATTAGTTTTGATTGTATTTTCATGAAAACTAGGAAGCTAAAGATGGCGTCTATAGCTTTATTGTGAGCGAAATTCTGCGAAGACCTGCTACGCATTACGTCAACATCATTGATGACGATGGATTCCGAAAGGTTTTGACCGGACAATTTTCTTTTATCAAAGTAAACATAAACATAGGTCTAACAAGTAAAATGAATAAAAAGAACTGAAAGTGTTTGATCTTGAGTAAAATCAAGTGGCATTTTAAGCAACACTTTTGCTTTTGTTTTTTAGAAAAATCTTACCTGGACAACGCAATGGGTGATGATTCCGCGAAAACGCAGCGCTGTCGCTTGAGTCTCGCTAAAACACGTGTTCTTTAAGGCTAACTTTGGCTTCATCTTACCGAAGAAAAGTTTCCTTAACATGTCTAACGCGGAGTACGTGAATAGGAGTCAAACAGAAATTTCCGATTTTAAATTCCATTTTTACTTTCAGCATTTTGCGCATGGTTGAAGCTGGATTGCCTGGTTTCTGGATCAAAAGGCAAAGAAATTTCAATCCATGCAGCAATAGTGCTATTGAAGGAGAAGACGGAAAAAGCCTGGCCCTCGATGATTTACAAAGCGCATGTGTTAAGTTCGGTACTGGAGTTGCAGCCTCACTGCTGCTATATTCGTTTGAATGGATATACGTCAAGTAACACAGAACGACGATATCCTTTTTATCTTCTTCTAATATAAAAAATCTTCTAAAAGTCCCTAATGAAACAATGCGGTAATCAATCGTCCTGCGAACAAAAGTAGATGTTAAGAGTTAAGACGCTTAAGAGTCGCGTCAAGGATCTTATCACTTGTAATAGGATTTATCTGAATACATACAATTACAGTACCGCATGCTGGCGTAGGCTCAATGAGGAGGGCTTATTAGGTCGAGCCTACAGAAAATCCGACGGAAGCGAAAGTTTCCATGGCATTTTGCATCATGTCAAACTACAAGGTATAGTTTGGCTATCCGTCACTTTTGTCTTATTTAGCAGAAGAATCCCTGGGCAGTCTCAGCCCTTTTCTCGTTGTTAATAATCAAGCGAAAATACTGTACATTCAGGAAGCTCCGATTCTTTTCGTTACCTGGGAAGTTGTTCCATAAGATATATAGGGGAGAATTACCTTTTTAAAAGGGAACTCGCACACGAGTACGGAAAAAATTTAGCTCCCTAACAAACAATCTTTATATTCTAACGATTCTTGGATTTACGATAATATTTTGTTAAAAAAATATATGACTACTATGGTCAGGAAGGCTCCTGGCTCTTAAAAAATTCTTTAGAGGGGTTTGTCAGAAGGTAACCAGTACGCGTTAGGTCTCACGTCAAAGTCAACCCCCAATGCATGTACTGTACATGAAATGTGAATCAATAACTAAAAAGAGGAGGCACAATAGAGAAGTATCCTTCAATATTTGGGGACGCGCAGCTGGTGATGTGAACCGAAGCCCGGAACGCAAAAGCTTCCTTTCTGTGTCGTCCGTAAACTACAGAAAAAGTACTGTATACAGAACACGCGGAACAAGACCCCCCCCCCCCAACTACCCCTTACTATAGCTTATCCGGCCTTGTCACCTGCAAAGATGGCATATATATAAAAGCAGGTCTTCGTCAGTTCTCGCCTAACAAAGTTACTTCGCTTATCATGAGGTGTATCAAATCACTAGACTGAATGGCTATCTCAGCTTTGTTGCGGTACTTTGGGTTGATGTACCTTTGCCAATTAAGTCATCAAAACTACAGCCCTATCGGTAAGCCGTCAAGCTAATCTGGTTCAGTAGATCCATCGAGAGTTCGCTCATAGGATTGCTTATGGACGAGGAACTTCAGCGGAGTCGACCGTGGTCATCACAATCGGTGATGTACAACGCCATTCAATTAGCCGTACGTAATCTGGCCCAAAGTTACCCTAATTTGAGGGTATACTGGAGCTCGTCATCGAGACTTACTACACGTTCCGAGTTGGAAAACATAAGTAAGGAACGATTTGCATACTACAGAAGTTTTGAAACTCTAAAACATAAAAATCAAGCTGTGAATTTACTTTCTATTACAAACTCTTGGTAAAACATAACTAGTGAATCTAATCGATCTGGAAAATTAAGATCTTAAATTGCCTTTAATAATTCATAGTCTGTTTTATAGTAGGGGAATTAAGACACGTAGGATTTGATGGTACATTTCTTGAAACTATGATACCGAATCAAACTTAGCGTATCAATTTCTGCGGAAATATACTACCTTCAATTTGAACCTTCCTAAATTTTCGAAACTTAATTAGTGGAAAGCAGCACCACATTAATCCTCCTTACGAGCTGCGAGAATGCCGATCTAATAATCCGTCACATAAACGGGTCACTGATGCGCACAGCATTTCCAACTCTTCGATTGGACGCAAGTTTTTGTTCAAAAGCGTTGGTAATACCAGAACTTACTCAACATGTCACCCTCTACAACCTGCCAGTAATAATACTATATTTTCTTGACATTCCTTAACTATTACAGCTTAACTTTGCAGGACAATCAGGTGTCTAGGGTTTTGACAGCTTCGTTAGCCTCATTCACGGACATTGATAAGCAAGAGACCATTTTGGACATCAATTATGCCGTAATTAAACTACTACCACACGTTATAGTTTTAACCAAACTTATACGCAGTTTTGGCAGCAAGAGGCCCATCCTACAATCCACCGTTGGTCTCCATCTTCAATTAAACACGTTGCACGCTACCTAAAAGGCCATACGCTAAATGTTTCTACGATACACGTAAAATATTCCACGAACTTACTACATTGTCCAATAATCAATTTTAACTTTAGCGAATACCTTTTGTGCGCATCTTGCAAGACAACGGCGAGGTTCACTACGGAGGCGTGTGTTTTGAAATCATTCACGCCCTCCAGAGTAAATACAGCTTCAAGTACATGCATTAATTCTTATCAACTTTCTAATTTTACAACCTACCTCATTAATTCGCAGTTACAATGTAAGAATCCCTGAAGATAAATCGTACGGAAAGCTACAGACAAATGGTAGTTGGAATGGAATGGTCCGTATGGTGATAGATCACGTAATACGAGTTAACCATCTCGAATAGTTGAAGTTCACGGTTGAAAAGCTGTAATTGTCTTACGATTTTGTAGGTGGTTGACATGGGCGTTGCTCAGTTTACAATGGAATACAATCGGAAAACAGCGGTGGACTTCAGTACCTCATTCCACGAAGAACCCACTGCATTACTGATTCCTCCACCCCGGCAAGACAGTAAAACTTTCGCTTGCGCTAAGCCATTTCGTCTTGAGGTACACTTTATATTTTATAGTGCATTCCACAATAGTTTACAAGCTTGTCGCTGACCGACCATTTGTCCAACATTACTCAAAATTAACGTCCTTTAAGGTGTGGCTCTTACTCATCCTCGTGTTGATCATTCTACCTCCCCTTTTATGGTTCCATCACCGCGTCTTGTGGACAGTCAACAAACGCTACAGACTTCCTACTATGAGCCAAGAGTTCTTTTTTGTCTTCGGCGTCATCAGCACTCAATGTTAGTACAGAAGCTATAAATTACAGCACTAACTTATAGTGCATGTCAATTTTGGGTAAAAAAAAATAGCGGGTCAAGATGTAGTTCCTGGACTCGCGCCTCGATTTCTGGCTGCCGTTTGGTGTCTAGCTTCGGTTGTTATTGTGTATGTTTATATGGGCTCGTTAATGTCCTTTCTGACTATCATCAAGCTACGCCCGATCGTCAACTCCTTGGAAGAATTGGCAACTTCCAAAGAACTGACATGGGCAGTCCTCAAAGCTACGGCTTTGGACGGACTGTTTACGGTATAACTGAAGTATGTCAATTCAACAAATTAGTTGAATGTATTTTCATGAAATCTAGGAAGCCAAAGATGGTGTTTATAGCATTATTGGCAGCGAAATTCTGCGAAGACCTGCCACGCATTACGTCAACATTGATGAAGATGGATTACGAAAGGTTTTGACTGGACAGTTCGCTTATATCAAGGTAAACCTAAATAAGAAGCAAAATGAACAAAAGAAACTAGAGAAGTGTTTGATCTTGAGTAAAATCTTGAGGTACGTTTAAGCTACACTTTTGCTTAATTTTCTAGGAAAAATCTTATCTGGACAACGTAATGGGCGAAGATTTCGCGGAAACGCAGCACTGTCGCTTGAGTCTTGCTAAACAGGAATTCTTTAAAGCTAATTTTGGCTTCATCTTACCGAAGAGAAGTTTCCTTAACATGTTTAACACGGAGTACGTGAATAAGATTCCAAACGGAAATTCTGCAATTTAAATTCCACTAACTTCCACTTTCAGCATTATGCGCATGGTTGAAGCTGGGTTGCCTGGCTTTTGGATAGATAGACAAAGAAAATTTAATCCATGCAGTAAAATTCCTCTTGCTAGCCAAGGCGAAGGTGTACAAAGTCTTGTACTCGATGATTTACAAAGCGCATTTGTAGTATTAGGAACTGGAGCTGCCGCCGCATTCCTAGTGTATATCCTCGAATGGATGTACTTTAGGTATGGTAAATGTCGCTCTTACTATTCCCGTAGAAAAGCCCTTTAAAAAGTTCTTAAACAGACATTTAATAAAACCAAACATTTCAGCTTAAAGTCCCAATTTGAAGAGTAGACTCCAAAAAAAAAGGCTTTTAATTGTGTAATCAAATGTTGCGATACTTTGTACGCTAATAATATGCCGTTCAATTACAATAAAAAAATTCCTTCCTCAGATTTTAATATACTAAATAGGGAGCCATGTACTTTTGTAGTTTATCTACGCGTCTATTGTACTTTATAAAAATAATTTTTAAACGGCCCTGTAACGGCACTTGCAACTATTATAAGCATAATAGAGGTTACCATATGCGTGGTAACGCATACGCGTGGTAACAGACACTATAATGTGTCCATTACAAAGGTAATCCATATAAAACATGTAGGTTAGGCAGGCCCGAACTCCCCCCCGATGTTTTTTCTCATAACGATATCACATACTACCACCCCCACCCCCCCGAACCAAAATCCTGGGTATGGGCCTGAGGTTAGGTTACTAAAAGCATAGGGGAGAGTGGGGCTCGTTCGGCCATGCGGTACCCCAGGACAGTCTAGTTATCGAGCGACACGCATTCGGAAAATTCGTAATTAATATCCTACAGGCCCTTGTCATGTAGATGGGTTTTGTGGGTAAACACCAGTAAGCAAGTTCCACCTCAGCGTTCAGAATTTGCGCATGTTTTTGTGAAAATCCCAAGCAGAACTAAGAATACCCAACTTCATATCAAAGTGTCGTTTTATTCCTAAAGGTATTCGCTTTTACGCTATAGTTAACTCCTAAGCAAGCTCACAGGATAGCAAGGTTATAAGTTGTCAGCAGTTAGGATTTTAAATCTTTTTTATACCTGAGTTTTTGATTTTCTAAGTTCAAAATGGTGTTGGGGGAACCTTCGGACAGTTTTTTAAGAAATGAGAGAAGGGTAGATTTTCTCTTAAGATGGTGAATATTTTGTGGACAAATCACTAGAATTTGGTTTCGGTCTATCAAGTTTTGATTTTCGCTAGTTACGAGCTTTGATTCCTTATTATGTCGTTTGATCGATGTAACCCAGTGAATTTATAACGAAAAAGTATGTTTTTCTTGATATTTGACACTAAAATCCTTCGATTCCTTTTTTATCCTTCAATGCGTGTATAAATTACCAATAATTATATTTGTATTTTTTTATCGATATTATTTGCCACTAAAAGCAGTTATTTCCGAATGTGTCCCACGCTCATCCGAAGCTACCCCCATGCCTGGGGCATCTTCAGACAAAATGTGACATTTCGAAAAATAAGAATATCTCCAGCTCTATAACTCGGACATGTAACATACTAACTGGAAAAGTATAAGAAGGATGATTTGACTTCTTAAAACGCGCCAGTTTTCCGTTCCATTACTTACAGAGGTCTACAGAAAACAAAAAGAAAAAAATTTCCGAACGTGTAATTTATCATGCGTTTGATATAATAAGCCCTCCATTGTCATGAAATATTCCATCGAAACAAAATCGATAAACAGGTGACATACTGTGGTCTCCCTACACGGTTCCGTATTACGAAGTGTCAAAAGGAATGCTTCTGTCTCACCATGCTATCTTTACACCTCTAAAGCCCTTCTTCAAGCACATATTCTCTAGAATATAGTTTCATCTATATCTCATCCTTGTAAGCTATTGTCTTTATGATGTGTACATTGAAGAAGAGAAATAAAACCTAATCCCTTCGCAAGTTGGAAACTATCTTCACAAAAAATATACTTTCGAACAGAAGAACCCTTACGACTGCATAGCGTTCGTTTCGATGCAGTAAAGAGATCAACGGACAGAATATCCGATATCATGTCCGATCGTAAAAGTTTGAATACTGCATGCAGCAATGGTCTTTGCGTAAAGTTGCTGGGTACCGCACATAAGGTGTACATAAAGTAGCAAAGCAATTTGTCCTCGGCAGACAACCTTAACATCCAAGTCCTTACTAAAGGCCACTCTCCCTGTTGTTGTATACGCACACATAATACGCCACGAGTGTTAGGTATATTGACGCGCAACGTGACAATTACAGTATTGTACTCTACGGTACGTTTTGCAGTGGTCGGCGTAATCAGCATGGAGACGGAGCATTCCACGAGCAAAAGCACTCCTCAAATAGCAGTTTGGCCTAGTGTACTCCGGATAACAAGTCTTGAAGTAGGTTATTTAAGGTTTTTTAAAATCCAACAAAAGGGATTCAACTATTATCATTCTTATTGTCAGCGCCCTCCGTTTGTGCTCATTAAAGATAACAAGCAAACACAACAGAAAGTGTACACTGGGTACTTGTTTGAGATTGTTAAAGTATTAAGTAAGAAATACGGTTTTAGGTAAATCTATTAAACTAAAACATTAATTCAGTATGAAGTAATTGTGCTTTCTTTCAATAAGACAGGTACGAAGTGGTAGCGCCTCCTGACAACTCATTTGGATCTCTATTAAATGGTTCATGGAGTGGGATGGTTCGACAAGTGCTTATGAACGTAAAACGACAACACACAGTCAAACATAAAGGTTAACGAATTAACTAGGAAAGCGATATTGGCGTAGGCCCCTTTACGGTCAACTACGCTCGGTATCAAGCGATCGATTTTACGGTTCCGTACTACGAAGAACCAACAGCGTTGCTCACTCCTCCGCCTCGAGAAGATAGCAAGCTATTTGCTATAGCCAAACCTTTCACTTATGACGTAAACAAGATCGAAACAGATTCCAGGAATTCCATGTTTTCTTATAATGCTATTCAATTATTGTGTCAAAGGTTTGGCTGGGGATTCTGACAACGTTGATACTTCTTCCTTTCTCGTTATACATACTACATATCCTACATACACGTTTAATCCAGCCTATGCGTGATATTGGTAGGTTACGCAACAATGAACGTCGTCCCAATTATGGCCATGCTACTTTGTTCACATTAGGAGTACTTGCAACTCAATGTAACGAAGTCTATAATTAGGTATATAAATAGATTAATTTGATATTTTGGGTGATTAAAGCTGGTCAACGAGTCGCTCCTTTGCACCAAACACGGTTATTAGCTGCTATTTGGTGTTTTTGTGTTGTGGTTATTGTCTACTTGTACGTGGGAACTTTGATGTCCTTCTTAACGCTGCCTAAGTTAAAACCTATCGTCAGTTCTATTGATGAACTGGCCAAACTTAGCACTACAACCAAGATTGAATGGGTAGTACGCAAAGGAACTGCCCTTGAAACTCTATTTACGGTATTTTAAGTACACAGGCTCAACTCTGCTTTGTTAACGTCAGTTTTAATTATTTATTCTTAGCAAGCCAAAGGTGGGTCCTATGAAGTCATCGGCAGAGAATTACTTAAATGGCCGATTCGGTTGGTAGCCACCGACGTAGAGGGTGTGAAGCGCGTCACGAAAGGCAATGTCGTATATATCAAAGTAATATACCAAACTTTAAAAAATGATCACTTTGACATAAAGATACTATCCCTCAAATTTTACTGTTGTAAAATTCGTAGGAAAAGTCCTACTTAAACTTTGCTATTTACGAAGATGCAATCAACTCCGATCAATGTAGGCTAAGTTTGGCAAAAGACGAGTTCTTCAAATCCTACTTCGCACTGATTTTAGCCAAAGAAAGTCCACTGCGGGAATCGCTTAATACCGAGTAAGTAATCATTAAATTTTCCGAAAAGAAAAATATAATACCCATCTATAATTAGAGTATTTTATAACATTTGATGTTTAGGATATCACGAATGATACAAGCTGGCTTAACAAATTACTGGCAAAAACGATACTGGCCTCCCCCCCATAGATGCGGAAATGTACTCACGGGGTCGCAAGCTGTTCGGCCATTGCGACTTGTTGATCTGCAAAGTGCGCTCTTGCTCTACGCCACGGGGATTTCGTTAGCCTTCCTAGCTTTAGGTTCCGAATTAGTTGGATTTACCATATATAAGTCTATTAGAGCTAGAAGAAGATTATAACATGTTCTGGTTCATTGCTTACTCATTCTTATACTGTCCAGTATGCAGTGGCAACCTGCAAACTTATGATGTCCGTGTGAATTTCCATGAGACCCACCACAAAGCAATTCCTTTATATCGTAAACAAACAAACCAGACATATATCAAAACCTTCATGTAATGAATTGGGATATAAACGTACTACCTCAACGACACGGGTTTGCAAAGAAAATGGAAAATGCCGTGCCGGCAGTTCAGGCAGTCCGACTCCCTTGAGCTGGGTAAGCCGTGTGTGACGTCACAGGAAAGTATCCGTCATAGGAAAAGGTTTTCTAAAAAAGAAATACGTTTAAAGTAGGGCAGTGTTTGAAAATACGCGAAGAAAGGGAAACTTTAATCTGAAGTGTAGCCTACCTGTTGCAATGGGGAAATTATTATGCCAAACGTGTGGATTTTCGGAAGAAGCTTCTCCAAGAAACGATTCCGCATGCTCTGAAACGATCGAACAGAACAAATGTAATAAAATCACTGTATGAATTATATAAAATACCAATATAGCAGGGTTACAAACTTTTTTGTAACCTTCATACACCTGGAAACTGAGTTACGAACCCCTTTCAACTTGCAAAAACTGAGGCACTGAGCCCTTGATTTGATTATTGATTCACATTTTGTGATCACACCTGTCACTATTCGCATGTGATGTTTACTAGATAATCTCAGGCCAAGAACAATTTT
>RJJA01000543.1:8734-29320 GCA_003724045.1 Lepidurus arcticus | reverse complement strand
GCCAATATGTAGCACCTGATGGCCAGCAGATCTCCACGTCCTGGGTTGCTGACGAGAACGGATTCCAGCCTTCAGGAAGTCATTTACCCACACCTCCCCCAATTCCGGCTGAAATTGCTGCCATGCTCCCTACTCTCCCTAGACTCACCCACGAGCAATTATATGGTGGTGCTGCTTATGCTACTCCTAGTATGACAGCTTATGCCGCTCACACGTACGAAATTCCACGAGTTGAAGTTCCTAAGTACGACGTTCCCAGGTACCAGGTTCCGACTGCTCCAGTTCCTGCGCCCACTATGTACAGAAAGACTTACTAAACTAATTCTTACTTGCAAAGCGTTAAATATAACTTTTATAAGTGAAAGTAAATACACAATTTTAAACAACAATTAAACAAGTTTAACCTTCTATTCCGATCTAAATAAGCCATTTGATTTCATGTCGAACGTAAACACGCGAAAATGAAGACAGACCTAGCACGTCTGTCTTCCTTCATTTTTGAAACTGTAGTGTAGTAAAAGTGTAGTGAAAGTGTAGTAAATCAAAATGTAGGAACTACAACCATGAAAACCGAGTGCCCATATAGGCCTCACCTTTATTACACGGAGCAAAGTGAATTAAACATAGCATTAGTACATAGTATAAATGCGAAACTTGTGTTATGCTCCAAATATAGCACTCCTTAACTTACGAATAACAAATTAAGGAAAAGCAAATAATTAATTCAGGAAGTAATACAACGAAAAAAGCATATTAAAATCACAAAAAATTAAACTACGGAAGTAAAAAAAGAGTCCTATTTGGTCAATTTTAAATCCGCTTTAAATATCACAAAAAATCAATTTAGTATTTTATATAAAAACAGTGATTTTCCTTGCCTATGGACGTTTTCCAAGCCTTGACCTTGTCTAGCCTTGGAAATTTAACTTATTTAACTTCCCAATAATTAAGTAAGGAAAGAAAAAATAACTAAGAAAGTAATAGACATAGAAATAAATTTAAAAAAGTGTAGAAAACATGAAGACGACAACGTCAATAGTCTTATCTCGACCAAATTTGACATCCACTTTAAGGAAGCGCACAAGTAAATGCGGTATTTAATACAACGGAGGTGATATTTCACTTTTTCCGTTATCTATGGATGTTTTTCAGGTCTCGAACTTGTCTACAGTGTCACGTTTAAGTTACAAGCCGTGCTGTAACAACGTGTGGGATGACCTGAGATCGCTCAGCTTTTCGTGTCACGAAAGTACTTCGACTTAAACACATGATTATCTTTTAGATATTGTGAAGTTTCAAAAACCTGTCCCTGACATTTGGAACGAAAGGGGTTTTACCAGCAAGAAAGGCGTGTAACTTTCGGATAACGGAAAATTAGTTTCTAAAGTGAAAATTGCTTTTCTAAAACGAGGTTGGGACCATCCCTTACGGATGTGCTCATACCGAAGCCCATCTCTGACGGCGGCGGTAAAAGACAAGCCGAGCATGCTACCATCTTAAGCGAATTTGGTATCAGCCACGGGGACGGAAGCTCGAGCTATTGCAAATTATAATCCTTTTAAAAGTTTATTTCCGACTATTTCTTTCAGCTTGGTAATGTTAATTTTAGACAAGGCAAAGTATCGGACTAAAGAAGCTAACCAAGCGTCCTGGACAAGTTTTGGCAATTTTTAGAATAGTTATAGTTATAGGAATAGCTACAGCAAGGTGCAAAAAACGAAAATATCTTAGAAACCTATAACAAAGCGAGACAAAAGAACGCATTCCAATCTAAAGCTTTTAAACACCGACAGTGCGGTGTGTCAAACAAACATGGCTAATATTCCCACATGTAATTGCAAAACACATAATAATTTATTTTTAAATAGCAGTGCCTGCCTCTGCTCATCATTTGAATCTATTCGCTCAAAACCTACGCGGTTCGTCTTTGAGATGAACATACGCATATTTAAAACTGTTCCAATCTGATAAACAACAATATTTATTGCAAGATACCCTTGTCCTTGACATGGATCGCAAATTAGGGGTATCGATGCACCGAATTTGACACAGACCCATCCGCAGGAGCCTATTCGATATTGGTACTCTCCCCCTAAGGTCGAAAGCAAGACACTAGGTCGTTTGAAGGGGAGAGCGAGAGGGGGAGATTAAAAGAGAAAGGGGAAGTACGTAAATAAATTTTTGTGTGTGCTAAAGGCACAGTCGGTTGAAAAGAGTCTAGTATAAAAAGGACTGCAATGCAAGTCCAAAGTTCAGTTCAACACTCGCATCTCTCAATCAACTAGCTCGTTCACTACCAATAGTGCCGAGTCGAAAATGAAGTTCTTCATTCTCGCTGCCTTTGTAGCTGTTGCTGCAGCTGGAACCGTCCGCTACGGTCCAGTGGAAGTAGAATCCGACAGAGCTACCATCCAGTCCCAATCTGATATCCGCAACTTGGACGGCAGCTCCAGCTTCAGGTAACCTAAGCTTAACTTCAACGTTTCTTTTTCAATTTTTCGTAAGAAGGAACATTTATAATTTTCTCTATCTCTGCTGGTCAAAAGTTTCGACAGCTCTGATAGCGTACACCGAGAAGAAGTTCAGTCCCAGAAGCATGTCGGCCACGGAGCCGGCACTGTTAATCAAGGAGCAACCCACTGGACATCACCTGATGGTCAACAGTTCTCCATGTCCTGGGTTGCTGACGAAAACGGATTCCGGCCCATGGGAGACCATTTGCCCACTCCTCCTCCAGTACCGGCCGAAATTGCCGCCATGCTGCCCTCTCTCCCTAAACTCTCCTTCGAACAATTGTATGGCGGTGCTGTTCATACTGCACCTAGCATGACTTCTTATTCTGCTCCCAAATACGAAACTCCCCGAGCTGAAACGCCTAAATACGAAACCCCACGAGTGGAAACTCACAGATATGAAGCTCCCCGTATTGAAACTCCTAAATATGTAGCTCCGCGAATTGAAACACCCAAATATGTAGCTCCCCGAATGGAAAGTACAAACTATGTAGCTCCCCGAATTGAAACCCCTAAATATCAAGCTCCCATGTACCATCGTCCCGCACCGGTTGCTCCCAAATACCACCCTGCCCCCGCTTACTAAGTTTTCTTCTCTGAAACCCAAATCCCTGTAACACCTTTTGAAACAAGAAATATAGTTTTTATACAAAGCTCATAAAAAATTAATTAGCTTATTTCTTCTTCCCATCACAATGGTAAAGCATTCCCAAGTAACTAACTTTGATAGTTTCTTCCTAACTGCCGCTAGGTAGCGTAAGATGCTTCGTATTTGAACGCGCATGCTTTTGCGCATAAAACGGCCCACACGCATAAAATGGCACCAGAAAATTTCAGAAAATCATATGTACATGCTACGTTTACTAAATGGCATTTTATTTATGCCTAGTGGAAAAGAGTTTCCAACTTATTTTGACTTTTCTCGCACTGTAAAAAATTCACTGGCATTTTTCAAATTAATCAAGCTAAGAATAGTATAGTGGAACCCGCTTATATCGATGAGCTCGGGTTTTGTATTGTATCGGTATTGGCGGGTTATCATTCTATCAGATATACAAGTAGGTTCCACTGTATAACAATGCATCTGTCTGGCCAGTCGAGTTCATTTGATTATAGTACCATCAATAATTTTTTGTTAAAATCTCGCATACTTTTAGAATAGGAAGTTAGGAAGGTAAGCTATTTTGCAAGGCCATAAAGTCAAATGACATTATGTATTTAATGTAATTAATCCAGAAAAGAGTCGATGTCATAATTTGTGAAACACCGAAACTCGTTGGCTAGATTGTTTTTATGCTTAGGGTAAAAACGCGAAGATGGTCTAACACTTAGTAGGCGTTTAGCAAGCTCAGTCATCACAGCTCCTGTTTTTCGTAACCATAATTCTTTAAATCTTGTTTCTTTATTTCTTTAGAAAGGTAGAAGGTTTAAGTACCTGTGCACAGTATAATAGGACCCTTGGTAAGGTACCGTACGGTAACAGCACTTTTGGTCAGACATTCCTCTGACAAAAAAGGCGGATCAGCTACAACAAGGTCGAAAGAGGACCGAAATTCTCTTGGTAGATCCAAAGGAGAGCTGAAATCGTATAAAACAAAGTCTTCTCCATAGGCTGCGAAACGTGTGTCAAACTCGAGCAACTTGACTATTCAATATTTTCTAACTTTTTACTCCAACCAAACTTGTGTTGCTTAAATTTAAAAGAATTTTTGGAATACTGCGAGGTTATTTTGTGATTTACCATGAATATTTTCGAGTTTTGCTAAGCGAAGGGACCGATAAAGTGTTGGACAAGATACGCAAGCAATCCTCATTTCCGTATTAGATGGATCGGCTTTTCTTAACCTCAAAATTTCCTTCACAAGCGTTTGACAGGTTTCGTCATCATACCAAAACTGGCTGAGTTGCTACAAAAATGGACGATTAGCACATATAGCATGCGTGTGAACGCGGCTAATGGAATAGGAATATAATAAAGTAAGTATAGAAATAAATGTTTACCCAGTCTTCATCTAGTTCGAGGTCAGCAGCTCCAATATTACTTTCCAAAGCGGCTTGCAATCGCCGATTTCGTTCCTCCTTTTCGCCCAAAAACGTCGTCAGGGCAGCCAGCGTGTCCGGAGAAAGAGTTTCTTGGTCTCCCTGATCTTCCATAATTTTCTGATTTATAACACTACAGCTACACTCGTTTAAACAATTCAAAGTTGCAAGTTCTCGAAAATATGGGCAAATCGTGCTTAACAAAAGCTTATTAATATCACAACGTTATTCTGCAATACTTAGATGTGATTATTTTCTTGCAAACACATGGCCTACACACTAGCAAGACTGAACATTATATTAAATTATAAGGCTGCCCTTGTGGCTTCCAAACGGGTCGCCAAGGACTGGAGCTCCAAGTGCGGCAGTGGGGCTTTTTTCATCTGCTCGATTGGCGGGAAACACAATGTTATACAGTGTTGTTTACGTATAAATAAGTTTTCAAGAATCACTGAGTTAGTTGATTTCATTTATAATTTTTTTAAGATGACTGATAAAACTTATTATCTTACAGGAATACTGTAATGTTATAAATTCCATTCATTTCTACAATCACGGATAATACAATCTTGAAAGGGGGAAACGCGTTTTCTTGAATGAGGAATAGTTCCTAGCATTACGTATTGGCGCCGCCACTTTATTAAGAATTTTAGCGGCCCTTTCTCAACTGCTTGCTGCTGTTGTCGTTCATATCCTCCATGAGATGAAGGAAAGCTTGGGAAGTGTTGTTATGAAATTCGTTACCAAGTTTGCTCTACTGTGTATTTTCTCTCATAATTAGAACTGAAATTCTACTAAAATGCCGCGTATTATGATCAAAGGTGGTGTCTGGCGAAACACGGAAGTAAGTTTGGCTTATTACATTCATAATTTCTTTCCTCTTTCTAAGTTCCTTGCCTGTCCCACAAAGTGAGGGACTTTTGGGTCAAGTTTTTATCATTTATGATTTTGATTATTTAATTTAATACTGTTACTCTATTTCAGGATGAAATTCTTAAAGCGGCGGTGATGAAATATGGCAAAAACCAGTGGTCACGCATCGCTTCATTGCTCCATCGTAAATCTGCAAAACAGTGCAAAGCTCGTTGGTTTGAATGGTTGGACCCCGGCATTAAGAAAACCGAATGGAGTCGCGAAGAAGACGAGAAGCTGCTTCATTTAGCTAAGCTTATGCCCACCCAATGGAGGACCATCGCACCCATTGTTGGACGAACAGCAGCTCAATGTTTAGAACGCTACGAGCATTTACTGTAAGCCTCTACTGCATCTATTCTAATTAGTTTTAACCCTCTAATTGGTCTTAAGTTACAGCAACTTTTACTTTTATTAAATTTATTTCACATATTTTACTTAGACTACTCTCATTGTTCAAGTAACTCTAGAAAGCAATTTTCTCATAAGTCTGTTCTAACAAATCCCAATTTCATTAAAATTAACTGTATATTTCTGTATTTTCCTAGGGATCAAGCACAGAAGAATGAAGAGGGAGAAGATAATGCTGACGACCCACGTAAATTACGTCCTGGAGAAATCGATCCCAATCCTGAGACGAAACCCGCTCGTCCAGATCCCAAAGACATGGATGAAGACGAGTTGGAAATGTTATCTGAAGCCCGAGCCAGGCTTGCCAACACTCAAGTAACCTAGACTTTCCCCAATCGTTTATGTAATTACAGTTATAATGCTTTTTATTGTTCCAGGGTAAGAAAGCCAAGCGCAAAGCTCGCGAGAAACAGTTGGAAGAAGCTCGTCGCTTGGCGTCTTTGCAAAAACGCCGTGAACTTCGTGCCGCAGGGATTTTCCTGCGCAAGCCAATGCGCAAACGCCGTCGCTACGTCGACTATAACGCGGAAATCCCCTTCGAGAAACGGCCAGCTTTGGGCTTCTACGACACTACCCAAGAAAACTACGATCCCATGGCCCCTGACTTCAAGAAACTGCGTCGCCAAGAGCTAGAAGGCGAGCTACGCAGCGAAATAGAAGAACGCGAACGCAAAAAGGACAAACAAAAGCTAAAGCAGAAAAAAGAGAACGAAGTGCCAGAAGCATTGCTCAAAAACGAGCAGCCCTCCAAGGCAAGATCCAAATTGGTCCTACCAGAGCCTCAGATTTCAGACAAAGAGTTGGAACAAGTGGTGAAACTAGGACGGGCTTCTGAGGCGGCCCAAGATGCCGCTCGTGAAGGCGGCCAGAGGGAAACCGACGGTCTTTTAGCCGATTATTCCTTGGCACAGGTACTAATTCTTGAAAAAAAAAATTAAATATGAATAAGCTAGATAAAAAAAGTAAAAGTTTTGGGACTAAAGATTTTGCTTTTAGGCGTCAGTAATGCGTACGCCACGTACGGCAGGCTCAGCCACGGATCGCGTCATGCAAGAGGCGATCAATATCATGCATTTGTCGCAAGTGGACACGCCTTTACTGGGCGGGACCAACGCTCCGCTCGTTAACAGCGACTTTGGAGGTGCTACACCTTCCAAAGGTGTGTCTGCCACGCCCAATACCATCTTAGCAACGCCGTTTCGTACGCCGAAGGACGCTGCAGGGGCTGCGACGCCGGGGGCGCTGAGCATTGTGGCTACAACGCCTGGAACCGTATCTGGAACGCCTATGGTGAGGGACAAGCTGAATATCAACGTCGAAGAGGTGGTAGATGCCAGCGTCGCTCGCTCACTGAAAGCGAATCTACGGCAGGGGTTGAGTTCTTTGCCAACGCCTCGAAATGATTACGAAATTGTCGTCCCCGAAGATGAAGACGTGAAAGATGCCGATGACGGGGAAATGAGACTCTTGGTAGAAGACCAAGCTGACGTTGATGCTCGTCTCGAAACAGACAGGAAAGCAAAGTGTAAGTTTCCTTTTTGATTTTGACAAAATTGAATTTCATCTTATCGTATTTAGTTGAGGTTGAAATGAAGAAACGATCTCAAGTGATCCAACGCGGTTTGCCACGCCCCCATGATGCCAATTTGTCCGTAACGCGCCAGGGAACCGCAGATCCTCCGTCGTCTAGCTTGCAAAAGGTAACTTGATTCCATTTTGTATCTTTTATTTTTTTGTACGTTTTTTTATATAATTTTTATATTTTATTTCTTACAAATTTTTATCTTCTATTGTTTATATGTTTTTTTAATCTTTTTTGTTTTATTTTTTAAAAATAGATTTTTAATAAATATATATTAAGGCTCCGTATACCTTAGCTCGGTATAGGCGGTTGGCATGGGGAATTTCGGAACAACTTTTTGGGAAACCCAGTGCATTTAATGAAAAAAAAATGTGCCTGTATTCTTGAGCTTGCTAACAGATAGTGCACTGCCAATGCAAAATTTTTCCCAGCAAGTAATAAATTAGCAATATGCCAATGAAATTTGCAGCTATGAGAAATACGTTACCTAAAAATCTGTCCTTTGGTTGTACACTAGCTGCTATTAAAAGAATTTTAAGACCTTTCTTTTGAATGCTCAAACAAGTCTGTAGGTTTTTTGGTTAATTTAAGCGCTCAATCACAAAAAACGACGTTTTCTTCGCGCCATCACGCGATTGCCAGCCTGCCGGGCCGAGATCCGCGCCTGGGAGCCTTTGGGCAAGTTTCGGGTCGGCTTCGCAGTCGACAGCCCTTCCACTGGCAATGTGACCGAATGCGGCGGTTCCCACTATGCGGGTAACGCTTCCTACATGGCGTTCAGCGGAGCCCGCAAGTCACGGCGCGAAGTAAAATTCATCTTTTTGTGATTGAGCTTTTGTGCTTGCAAATTAACCAAAGCGCCTACAGACTTGTTTGAGCATTCAAAAGAAAGGTCACGGTACGGTCCCTATGAGATATGGGATCGATTTTGAATGTGCTCATAGGCAAAGTCGCTAGGCCTCCGGCCAACTGTCCCCCAATGTTATAAGGATAGGAAAATTTGGCGGAAAGGGGCGGAGCTTGAACCGCGAAATAATTAATTACTCGGTTAATATGCATAATTGACATAGGGGTTCTTTAGCCAGAACATGTAGTTTAGTCTCTTCTCTAACATATATTTTTTCATTTTGAAACCTTACTCCCCCTTTAATATGAATAATCTTACATTAGTGGTAATTAAGATAATAAAGTATAGTAAACATATTAAACATATGTGAGTATTATGTGAGAATACTATGTGAGTATTCGTATTAATTAGATATAATTGCAGAAATGAATAAATGTTTAAATGAATAATGTCTAGTAATAAATAATAATGAATAAATGTCTAGTAATAAATAATAATGAATAAATGTCTAGTAATGGTAAATGAGAGTGAATGAATGACACAAGTTTTGTTAGGCGGAAGAGCTGATCAAGCAGGAAATGATAGTGATGCTCCACTTCGACGCATTGCGCAATCCAGAGGAAAAAGAAGGAGTAAAAGGCATAGATAACTCTGTTCGGCAAGCGTATTTGGACGTTCATCCTTATGAGGATATTTCTCTTGAAAACTTGGATCAGGTAAAAAGTCGTTTGCTTTTGCGCCAAATCACGTCTGCAATGATTTCGTTGACTTCAAACTTTTCGGGTTACAGGCGAAATCGCTTCTCGCTGCAGAAATGCAAGTTGTGAAAGCGGGAATGGGCCATGGAGACCTAAGCCTGGAGTCTTACTGTCAAGTGTGGGATGAGTGTCTTTCGCAAGTTCTTTATTTGCCGTCACAGGTATATCTAAGATTACTTTTTGGCGGGAAAGGAGTTATTGATTGAATTAATATCGTTTTTTTTGTTTTGGTTTTAACGTTAGAATCGATATACTCGAGCGTCATTGGCATCCAAAAAGGATCGTTTGGAGTCTGTGGAGCAGAGACTGGAAATTAACCGGGGACATATGGCCCGTGAAGCAAAGAAAGCCACCAAATTGGAAAAAAGGTTGCGGACACTCACTGCCGGCTACCAAGCACGCGCACAAGGATTAGCCAAGCAGGCAATTGAACTTTGGGAGCAAATGGAAACTGCCCGTATCGAGGCGGGCACGTACTTGTTTCTAAGGAAGCATGAAGAGGAGGCAATTCCAAGGAGGTTGGAGGTGAGTGTCTTTTATTTTTTAAGCTTGTTTTTTACTTTATTGCTTCCACTGGGTGGAATAGGAGTGCTAAGTGCCACTGGTGTTCTATGGGTCTTACTCTATTTTCTTATATATTTTTTTCAGTCACTGACGGAGGATGTAAAACGGCAAATTGAGCGCGAGAAACAACTACAGTTACGTTTTGACCAATTGCGTCGCCAGTTCGAAGACTTGAAAGGATCCGAAGGGATTCAAGTGTAGGTGAGGAGGTAAAGAATGGGTTCGGAGAGAGATTTTGCGAGAGGAAATGTATTGTTTTTTCCAGAAGCCAAATAAATGACCATTTCTCTGCAAGGCCCTTCATACAGTAAAAGTTGTGGTACGGTAGAAAAGAAGAAAATAGGATTTTGCGGAGATTTATGAGGTTGCTGGGGGTCGCCGGGCTAGTTGAGAGATTTGTGAGAAGGCGTAGAAAGCTTAAGTGTAGCAACAAGTGTTCCGGGGATTCGGGGTATGGCCTTGTCGGAAGCTGATTTGTGAGATTGGCTGTCGGGGGAAATCAGCGTCTAGGATCGGATCGGTTTGCCTTATTCCAATGTAGCCTTACTGCAATGCAACCTTATTAGGAGCAAAAAAAAATATATTTTTAGATAATTCTGAATGAGTTAAATGAGTACAAAGAAAAAGAAAAACTCTTTATCAAAATGCGCGGTTTAAATATTCTTACCGCAAAACAGTCACTAAACAATAATATCAATGCCGAGTGTACTCTGTTATGAGCTAATGGCTTATCTAATCAGTGTAATATCCAGAAGTAGAAGTAGGTTCTTGCTAATTCTATCGGATAAAGATTTCACCAGAAATAACCGATTTTATTAGATCTTATCCTTGCGAAAATACTTGAACTACACTTGATAATGTCGTTAACTGAATGACGAATGATTTGAATACACGATAGACCAGAATACATTGGGTGTGGAAAATCAGTAAACAGACACTTTTCATTCGCGAACGTACGTTGACCAAAACATTGCAAATCTTCGCAAAAGTAATTCTTTGACTGGTACAAGCATGCAGAGTTTAATTTTCGTGTACTTGCTGATTTTTGCTCATCAAATTTCCGGTAAAGAATGCAATATCTTAACTATAGCTTGAAGCCTTTAAACAACGGTATCTTTCATATGTTTCATACCCGTGACTTAGCGCAGCAGTGTGAATTCCCGGGACACTATAGAAATGGCAAAGTATTGCCTAGGAAAACCTGGTATGCCCCAGGAGAGCAAGTAATCCACACATGTACTACAGGATATTACATGCTTCATAATTCGCAATTCGTTAGACAGTTGCAAAGTACTTGCGAGTCTAAGGGAATATGGAGCGAAAGTGTTCCGGTTTGTGGTAAGTCACACTTTTGTTTCGCTTCACTATTGCAATACCTAACTACCAATACCTTGTTCTTGATGCTTACCTAGACTACATCGATGTGTTTAGAAATAAAACAGTCATTAGTGGCACCAGTGGGAATAATACTTCGAGTATGGTAGATGAAGACGAGAGTACTTGCGGAAAAGTGGAATTCCCTAAGAATGACAATTCTACTGAAGTGACCCTTTCCGATGTCCCTGATTCTGACGATATTCACATTATTGTTAGTTTAAAAACACTAGGTAATGCACAGAACCCTCAACGGCTCCCGTATAGCCTAGTTATACCATAAGGTGATGCGCAGTGCTTTGCATGGGTTATATGAATGCGCTTTGCTTCCGCTTATAGAACGGCGTGCGTGATATGTTTATAATCACATGCTCAATTTGCTTGCAGTTTTCCCTAAAAATCACATTAAGTTCCGAAATGTGGGATTTTGCTTATTTTTGCGTAAGTGAAGCATTGATTGGATTTTTTCAAACTACCGAAGGCAAAAACAAGAAAAGTGGAAGTGCATACCCTTTTTATTCGTAGTAGCTGCATTACTGTCAAGAAATTTCGTAAAATTTGTTTAAATACTTTGTACGCAAGAGTGCATGCTACCCATGCTATCGCCTTTCCCATGCTATCGTAACAGAAAGCTATGCTAACCGAGGGTTATAATCTCAGATCGCGTGCCTGAAGGAACGAAAATGTATGTATTCCTCCAATTACATGGAATACTGCCTTTAAAAGGGCATACTGCCTTTAACTGTGATCCAACAAAATCTATCACAATAAGGCAGTCTATGAACACCTCTTTTTCTTGTAATCTTACCGGCGGAACATCGGCAAGCCAACTCACGACAGATTTTCAATTACATTTTGAGAAGTCTGAAGCAAAAGACGTACCAATTTTATCAATCTGCTCGCTGAAAGGACTCGTCTTGTCGAAATCTCGCGTGGAATCTGATGACGTTATATATGACGTTGTCGAGCTTGGTCTAACGAACTACAACCAGTCGATGAACTGTACATGGAAACATAACGTATCTGATCCTCAAGAATTCCGTAAGTATAGGCTTAATTACACAGTTATTATTATGAAAAAGAAATTAATATTTAGCTATATGGACAGCTCATAAAACAGAACGCATACTGTGGACTGTCTCAGTATGCGGACTGACTGGTATAAAGGCGATCTCCGTGTTCCTCGTACATAGCATACATTAATCGAGGTTTATTTCTTCATCAGATTACTGGCCGTATATTTGTCTTGCCACGGGAACGTTGGCTTTTTTCATCACTTTATTATACACTGTCACATTCTGCTACTGTTTCAGGAGGTGACTCACAACGTTATATTCTATACGTACACTAAATACGACCTTTCATTGTTGCTTTCCCCAGAACTCGGAAACAAAGCGAAACGGCGCTTCATTCTTGGATCAAAGGAAAACCCCGGCTGAAAAGAGACTACGATACCAGGATTCTGCAAGAAAAACAATGTGATCCAATTATAATGAATGAAAAGTTGCGTGATTTGAACGAAAATCGAGATTATCATCTTTATGAAATACCACGCTAAAGTGCTAAAGAACGTTGATTGAGCTAAAAAATGAAAAAAATAACTTTAAAAAACAGTGCGTAATCTTTGATAATAATCTTTTTATGATAACTTATTTGATTGGCTAATATGTCAAGGAAAGATCGCCCGAATTTGTTAAATAAATTGATTTTACCAAATTAAATAAAAATCTGATATTTTTAAAACTATTTATGGCTGGATTAAGCCGGGTGGTGGCGCTTTATTTAAGAAACTCCTGTTTTGCAGCTGCTTTTACTTATACTGTCTGTTTTAACTGAACCTTCTCTAGTTTACTTTATTCAATGTTGGTAGCTTAAACGGACAATAGCCACCAAAATCGCGTTTTGACTGATTTTTGTAGTGTACTTTTTTTCTTCAGGATTATGCATTTGGTTTCACGTGTTTCCGAAAAGCCGTTCCCGGGTTACTGAAGTGTAAATTTTTGCCCCTTTCCCGCCACAAGGGCCGTGACGTAGACAAAGACAAAAGGTGTGGCTCTAACGCGCTGTCAAGACTTCCTGTCACTTGCTTTGGTGCTGATCTTGATCAGAAGTTGCGGGTTAACGAGCAAAATAAAGGTGGGAAAAGATGTGGTGGTTCCTATTGTGTTGTTGTTTTTTGGTGTAAAGACAGTTTCTGGGTATGGTGCGTGCTTTTCTTTTCGAAAAGAAGAAAACAGTAGGTCTCACAAGTAATAAAAAACTCACTATCATTTCCAATTATCTGCCATTTCTAAGGGTTTTAACCTGACTTCCACAACAAACAACTAACGAAAACTATGCCTCTATGGCAAACGTGTTTATTTGTACACGTCACAGTACCGCGTGACAGCACAGCGCTCGGTTCAATTTCACATTTTATTTATCTTGTACTCCGTTTAACTAATAACCTCGTTACCGTTCCGCATAATAAGGAATTCCTCTTCTTGATTTATATTAATGGCTGCTTTGCAACTATCAAACTCTTGAAATTCTTGCTAAGTACCTGGTGCCAAGAATGGAACAACTCCAGAAAAAAAAAATCAATCGTTGATTCTAAACTACCTAGGCACATATTATCCATGATAATCCAATTGCGCACAACCCACTTCCCTTGCCGCTCTTACTTAAACAAATCAAGAAAATAGAAGACGATACCTGCACTTGCCAAGCACAGGTAAAACAAGATGGTAAAACAAGATAACTACTTAAAAAATCTTTACTTTTTAACATGTGTAAATGTATACATTTTGGTGGATTTTTAACTAACAGTTAAAAAGTCCTCCAATACAGAAGTTTTGACCTATGGGCAACGTTTCCGAATCAAGAATTTGTCCCCCGCAATAATGGCTGGACCGTGACCACGCCATTGCTGCGACGTATACTGTACATACGTCAGGAAACCCTGTTAAGTGTGTAGAAAGGAAACACTGTTTGATGCTTAGGTCGAGGTTTTAAGACAAAAGAGTTTCAGTGACTGCACGCGGATGCGGGGTAGATGAAGAGATAAAAGCGTGTCTGTAACTGTTGACCTCTTCATATATAACAGCGGCGTTTAATGGACTTCTATGGCTGCCCATAGAGGGAACCAAGGAGGGTTATGAGACTCGACAACATAGTTATGGCGTAACTGCTTATTGGGATGGAAAAGATTGCGTAGTTAAAAGCTGAACCCACCATCACAAGGGAGTGAAAGTAACAACCCACATCCTGTCAATATCTGGCAAGTGTTGACGTATTGTTGGCAGGCAAACTGCCTATACCTTCATTTATCTCAACGTCGTTGTTTAGTTTAACGGGAAAATCCCCCAGGCCTTTCAGACTTAAGAAATTTCTTACAAAGCGCTCAGTCTACCACGTTCTTTGACCTCGACCACCCTGTAAAACCCCTGTGTCCCTTTTCGAAATAGAAATACATCTGTAAGTTATTTTTCTTCTAACTTATTTTATTTATTTTTTTGCCCTACAAGGGATGTTTTTCTTCTCTGTAATGGTGAGTAGGTGGCGTCTCGCTCGCATTGTGTATAGAACATGAGCAGCAGTTTTTGCGTTTGGTAATCACCCCGATTACACTGGTAGTCCGCGTCGAGAAGCTCATAGGTTCAGTCGCCTCAGGCCACACCATGAACAGTTGGAACTTGGAAACTAACGTCGTGAGTTGCCTCTGTTGTAACTTCCCCTGTGGTGTAACAGATCGACACAAGGTTTGACGCTAACTATCCTTAGGAAACCTCGCTAAGCGTTTCCGAACGGTGCATCAATTACACGGTATTCAACGTGCGGAATTTTAGACAGCGCTGGCGCGGATGGGGAACAATGAACTGTTACGTCGCTGCGGAGATGAGTTTCGCTAACAACACTGCATTAATTTCCCACAGAAGCCTCGTATAGATTATGGAAAAATACTTTGGATTGGTTTGTTGTGAGGCAGTGAATGAGTGAGACTGACGTCTGATAAATACTTTACGTTGCGGTGGCTGTATAATGATGAGCCCACAAAACTCCACATGATGAGTATTTGCATTAATCAACTACGCCACTGGCTAAACGATCTCAAACCCGTCAGTGTAAAATCTGGAGTCATTAGTTGCTGGCGGATGAGCGTCGTTTGTCATCAGGCTGGGAAAAGTTTTCTTTCTGCGATGACAGGGTGATAGTGTCCCCACTGGCAGCAAAATTTGACCCCTTCAGGTGTTTTGGCAATCACATGCGCCAGCGCGTCGGCGGCTTTAAAAAGAGCCCGAAAAGTATATTGCTTCTTCGCGTCTCCTCCAGTATATATCTGCTACATACTGTTGAGAAATGGTTTCTTAGGTACCGTGCAGTTGTTCGCCATCGATCCACAATGACGAGTCAGCCCGGCTGTTCAGTGTCCCTTTTGCCATAATTCAGTTCCCCTTTGCTCTTACGTGGGATGGTGGCTTACTTTTTACTGGTGCATCTCATTTTTCGCACAGTTACGTCCTAGAATTGCTTTCGCTCGTGTGACAGCGTTTGGCGTTTAGTTTCGCTTGGTTGACTTCCGTTTAGTTTGTTTGGTTTCGTTCGCTTACTTCGTCTTCTTCACACTGGACACTCAACTCAACGCGGTCGTGATGGTCGCAGATGATAGGACTGTTGGCTCCCAGGACTGTTGTAGTGCTCAGGAACCTGTGGCGTTATTGACTAGTGTCAATTGTGACGCACCCCAACTTGTTCATGAGGTGACTGGAATGAAGGATGCGACTCGGGAACGAAACCGACACCTGGCTTTCGCCAGGGCGGCGCTCACATTATGGAAACATTATTATCCTGAAGGCAACTGGGGCTGGGTAATTTGTGCGGTGTCGGTACTGGTCCATGTGATTAACGTCGGAGTGACGATAAGTGGAATGCATATATTGGTATTCGCCGGACCAAAGTACCCCGAGTCGGTCGACTACTCCTTGTTTTCCCCCGGTAAGCTCCCTATATATGCTGTACTTTCTTTACTCCACCCCACTTGGGTAAGCTGATGTTCTGGGTAAGCTGCCGATGCTCTGGGTGAAACTTACACACTCGGGGTAAAGTGATGCCTGTTGTTGTTAGTTGTGCGACAAGCTAACCGAGCTGATGAATTGGAGTGCGAGGTGAAATAAACACATGAGGCTTGTATTTAATTATTTGAATAGGTTCATATTGAGTTAGCGACACTCTATGGTTAGCGAAGGAGTCGGGGTCGGGAGGGGTGGAGGAAGGGGACAAGAGTTTGAGTGACACTCGTTTTCACTCTTGAGAGAGAGAGAGAAGAAGTGCGGAGAAGAGGAAAAGGCGGATCTAGGATGACGCTCTTCCCGCCATCCTTTCAAATCGTTTCGCAACAGAGGGCAAAGTTATAGACGTTGAAAGGGCAAACGCCTTTATTAAGTACACTTTCCCTTCTGGTCGAAGCTCTTGAAAGAGATGGTGGAAAAGGAGCATAAAAGAGGAGCATGGGGTTTTACTTGGGTTCCTTCGGATGTTGCTCTCGACTGGGACCGGCTCCACCAAGTTGAAAGGGATGGAAGGCAACGCAGGGAACAGGATGAAGAGTCCCCATCACCCCACGAAGGCCGGGCTTTGACCACTGGGATGATCAGGAGATGCTGAGTGAAGAACGGATATCAAGGCATCGCGGAGACAAGCGATAGTGTCCTCCCCCGCCCCACCAAAAAACAGAGGGTGACGCTAATCACTTATAACGTTACAAGTAGCCTACTCATACTGGAATGTATCGCTGACCAGGAAAAAGCGAGTTTGCAAACCGAAGCACCATTTTATAGCAGTTCTAGGAGGCTTTCAAGCGCTGCACATTTCCCCTAAGAAAACATACGACGAGCTGAACGATACATTGATTCGTATCCGCGAAGTCCTTGCTTTCTTAAATGTTTTCCTTTTTCCTTTTTATTTCAACAATAGTATGTAGTCTAGCACTTGCAAATCAACACGTGCTTTTCCCTATCAATGCCAAGCAGTTACATTCACGTGGCTTGAGCTTTATTTGCCTCTTCTTTTTTTTCAAAATTGAGTCGTGCCTGGAACCAAAATGACCTTTTGCTGAAGCTTGCGAAACGTAGAGAAAAAGTCTGAGCCTTTGATGCAGAGCTTTGTGAATATACAGCCATACAAGCAGGATTGACTTGATTATACTACATCCCATGTCTCTGTAGTGCTGTGCAACCATTTATGAATCGAGTTGAGATGCTTTTAGCAGCTCATTGTTAAACACTAAGCTTTGCAAATCATGCGAGAGCTTATATTATTTACAAGTACTTGAACAACGTGTAATGAAGGTGAAATGGATATGAAGATAACTTCGTAGTTTTTTTTTTATTTTTTAAATTAAAAAAGTAATATAAGTTCAAGTAGTAAGATAGCTTCGTAAACTACGACACAAATATGTTTACTTTATTCCATTGGGGTTTTATGGACATAAAAATGTACACCATCTTTTTATCCTGATTATGAAGGCGAATTGCTCTAAAAGGCCAGTAATTAGTTAATTAATATACTACAGCTATCAAAGTTGTATGAGAAAAATAAGAAATTCATTTGAAATTTAATAAGAAAACTAAATGGAATTAAATTTATAAGCTTCAATTTGGAAAGAATTAAAGTGAGAATTAGAAAGAGGGTAAAAACATATTCAATCGATTTATTGTAGACTTACTGATATTTCTTTATATTTCTTGTGTATAATAGAAATACCGCTTTATGTTCCTGTGACATATATTACCGTCAAATATTGTTTGACACGAAAGAAAACTGAACAGCTAGACGAGGAAGCTTATGGTAGTAAAGATAGCTGATGTATAATAGGGCTTTACTTCCATTTAGAACCACTTTCTAGGTTTAACATGTAAAGGGACAAGTTTATGCATAGTGACACAAGATCCCTTATAAGCAGCAAACGTGTCAAAGAGGCTTTAGACGTTTTAAACGCAGAGTGGAAGAGACTAAGAGAAAAAATGTACCACTAAACATGGTTGACATGCATTCCTTATAACAAAGTAGTAGGCTATACTATTCCTTAGCAAAGGCCTCTCGTTTTTTCTAAAAATGTCACTAGGCCCTAGCATACTAAAACATGCGAGTGCGTGGATCATAAATCATCTAGTAATATGTTGCAGCGTGCACAGAGAATCCCTGATACGAATTCACTACAAAATTGTAAGCAGATTTACGATGCACGATATCTAACATTTATGTTTATCTAAAATGCATTACGTCCCTTCCATTCTCCCTAAAAGTCTTTAAATATTGCTTTTTATATAAATGCTGTTCGACTAAAAGCAATTTATTTGTATTACGTCTTATTTTCTATAGAATTATATTCAAAGTATTATTCATACCATATTACCATATATTCAAAAGATTGTACTCTTTGAAAAGTATCTATGATTCCATAAAATAATGTTCCATTCGCAGTAATTAAACTTCGATCAAACTTCTTTGTTCGCATTTAAGTGTCAACTAAGCTGAATTAAGATACACCATTAATCACAGTTCAGTTTAAATCTGGAGTAACGAAAAGATGTCGCACTTGTAGTGCGCAGAAATAATGTATGTAATACATAAAATCTTATACTTTTATTTCTCTCACGTTTTTGGGTATGGATATTATGCAATGAAGTTTTTATGCTACGTCAAAATATATTCAACGGAGTCGAAGCAGCATGGAACAAAAACAGTCAACACAGCCATTTATGGAAAGTTGTCGTGTGTAATTCACTCAGATAAATAAAGCTTCTAACCTTGAACTAGCTAAAATTGGAAGAGACACCCGATCTTGAGGTAAACAAGCCTAATTTACAACCGTCACACTTGCCACTACTCCACGTTTCGCGGTTTTGTTTGCAACACATTTTCTTTACTGTTAACTCAAAAGTCCATCACGCATAAACCGTTAGGACATGTATTGTCATGTAGTGTAGTGCATAATTATATTCAAATCATAGCGTAAGGAAAGCAAGAAAATATGCGAAATAATAGCAAAATACTAATTAAAAGCAATTTAAAGGCAAAAAGCAACAGTTTGGAGATTTTGATTTATATAGCTTTCAAATGAGCAAAAGTAACTTTCTAGTGCATTGGAAAGGAAGGCAACTTTACATCATTCGTAAATCTCAATACAGAAACTTTCCTGATTATTTCGTCAGCATAGCGAGAGCCATTTCAAAAGCATACCAAGAGTATCAATCGGCTATGTTGTCAAACTTCAATTTGACGTATGGTGGCTGATACTTATTTGCGAAGTCTCCTTTGGTGAAAACGCGTTTCTTCCATTTACCTTCTTTGGACCTCTGTTTAAGTTTCCAAATCTGTTTTTGTCTTCTTCATTTCCTTGTGCATAAATCAGACTTGCATATGCATTAGAAAGTAAGTAAAAATACTCTTAAAGGTACTAAGAAAAACGAGTTAATCTTGTATTTAACTAAAGTTGAAGAGCTACCATTCTGGCGTTTCAAAGAGCTTGCGTTTACAGCAAGTTCAAAGTTGGTCCACAAGCTCAAAACGTCCAACAAACTTCAAAGATGACCTTCAAATATTCAAACCAATTTACATTTAAATTTGATTCAAAATTTCAAAGTTCTTTCTAATATCTTTTGAATTTGAGATTAAATCCAACTTTATTTATAACGAATGCAAAGTTAAGAAGATTTTTATCATACATTTTTAAAAACTTAAGTTTCAATTTACGTCATATTCACAGCTCGTTCAAATTTCTTTTGAATTTGAGATGTAATCCAACTTTATTTACAGTGAATACAAAGTTAAGAAGTTTTGTTCAGATTAAATTAAATTAAAGTAAAATTCGGATTTTTCCCCCGCCTAATGTTTAACTGTTAAGCTAATAAAGAGTATCCGCATCTCTCTAAGCAAGCAAGAGGATATGAACCTCAGAAAAGTTGTCGAGAGTTCAAACCATTGTACTCATTTCAAGTCTTTATTGTCAGGAACACAATAGGTAGGGGAGAGTGGGGCAGCTTGGGACGTTTTTTACTTTTTTTCTATTTCTAGGCCTCCGCGTGTTGTCTAAAAAAAATATTTTGCGTGTTTTAAGTAGTCAGGTAATCTGCACTATTTTTGAAGCTGTTATTTTTTTGTTACGGCTTCTGGAAACGGAGATATGCAATTTTTTCTAAACCTCACTTTTTGTCCCAAGCTGCCCCGAATGTGGAGCAGCTTGGGACGGGTCGTGGTGTACTTTGAAACCTAGCAATTTTTTGCGGTAAATCTCAAGAACATCGGGCTTTTTATTCATAAATTCACTGGATTATATATGAGATCATATCATACAAAGGAACCACAGAAAATTGCAGCATTAAAAAAAATCTTTGGCTATTATTCACTGGTTTGAAACGTCTCGTCCTTTGAGAACAACGAAAAATGAGCTCAATATTTTTTTTATAACGAGTTCCAAGGAAAACAACATTTTGATTTAGTAAGGTGCGTATACATCAGAAAGCAAAAATATAAAAGTGAATTAAACAGCTAAATTGCGCCGCCTTGATGGCTTTGAATTTAGCTTTGCTCTTTTAGCTGCTGCTT